>CM041633.1:3969251-3997646 GCA_023333625.1 Bothriochloa decipiens
CGACAGGCGTGGGCAGCTGACCCCGCTAACCGGGAACTCCATCTAGTACTGTGCCTCCATCTATGTTGACAACCTCGTCATCTTCCTAGCATCAACAACTCTGGAATTCAGCTGCAGATGCCAGATCCTGGGGCTCTTCACAAGGGCGTCTATGTTAGCCACTAACCTGGAAGACCGGTCTCCTAACAAATGCTGGTAGAGCCATACTGACCCAGACCACGCTATCGGCAATACCAGTGCACGTATCCATCCGTTGTGTGCTCTCTCCCTGGACCATTGGTGAGATCGACAATCAACATTGAGCATTGCTATGGACGGGTACTGAATCAGTTTCCCAGGGTCACTGTCATGTGGCATGGCCCGTCGTCTGCTCACCCAGAGAGCTAGGGGGCCTGGGCTTGCCTGACCTCAACTTCCTTGGCTTCGCCCTCCGTCTTCGCTGGGAATGGCTCCGGCGTACATAGTCCGAGGCACCTTGGGCGCGGCTGCCCTCTAGGCCACAGCACGTCATTGACTTCATGCTATGGGCTTCCATGTCCGTTCAGCTTTGTGATGGCATCACTGCCATGTTCTGGATGGACACATGGTTGCTGGACGGTGCCATCTTCCATGCCGATCCCAACCTCTACTGTGCAGTGAGGAGGGGGACCGTACTCGCCCCATCTGTGACATGCTCGCTAACCATCAATGGGCCACAGACGTCACTGGTGCACCCACGGTGATCGTCATCACAAAATACCCAAGGCTATGGCCCAAGGTGGTGAACATCCAGCTCCAGCTGGGTACGCAGGATCGCTTCATGTGGAAGTGGATGGCTAGAGGGCTACTCTAGTTCCTTGGCCTACCGGACTTTTTTCTTGGGAGGACGAAGACGCTGGGAAAGAAGGACATTTGGTGAGCCTCAACATCACTGAAGATGGGTGTTTAGTTCATGGTGTGGAAAGGATAAAAAGAAAAGAAAGATAAAAGAAGGATAACTCGGATGACTTGGTTCTAAGTTAGAATAGCTACCGTTCCCCAACAACGGTGCCAGAAAGCTTGTTGAAACTAGAAGTGGCAAACGGATATACCATAAGCGTACGGTAGCCAGTGTAGCCTTCACCGGGAGTATTTAGGTATTGTATTTTCCACAGGGAACGTGAAGTGGACTAACTAGGCTCAAGGTCATCCAGCGATGAAACAAAGGGTCTAGGATAATAGGATAGAGAGGTCTAGCTAGCAAATATATCTGGTTGTGGTATTCTAAGTATAACGAGGTTTACCACCTCCTCCCTTACTGGGGGCGATAGACGAAATGGCAACTCGAGTTAAAGAGGTTTTCCACCTCCTCCCTCATCGAGGCAACTATCCTATTTAGGCCCACTCTCACTTAGTTAACTTCCCTACAACATTTACAAGGAACTCTAGGCCTAGCAAGGTCTATCACTCCTTCACTAGGCGTCTTGCAGTGCGACAAGCAGCTCACACTGGTAAGATGTAGTCTAGACACCACGTCTACACTAATCTCACTACTCTAAGCCTAGTGAAAGCTTTGAGCACTTCAACAAGTAAAGCAGTATGCCAGTAAAAGACCGTATACTTAAAGTATCAAACTAGAATAAATTACTAGAAAGACTTAGATGTAAAACTTACATGAAGCTTGCATCCGCTGAGGTGCACCTTGGAGAAGACTCCCGACATGCCAGGACTGCTCCTTGGAGACTCCTCCCTCTCCCTCTACTGACATAGCTAAAGTACTAAAGAGTGGCTTTCTCCTAAGTTTCATGCTCTAAAGTGAAGGCCTGTGGGGGTATTTGTAGTGGGAGGTGGAGTAGGGGCTACTCCACCGCCATGTCATCAATCTGTGTGTCACCGTTGGATCAAACCGCCATATAACCACCTTAAGATCAAGGGTGGAGCTTTTCCATCACATGTTCAACATGAGGAAGGCGGTGGAGGTTCAACCGACCTGGCTGGGCCCAAGGTGGGGGTCGGGCGACCCCCCTATGGCAAGTGGGCCTAGCCAGGGTCTTCTCGAAGGTATCCCCACCTCGCTGGAGTGAAGCTGAGCTTCGAGGCCCACAAAGGTGGGGTCGGCCGACCCCCTCTATGTCAGGTGGGATCATGGGTGAGTGTGCCCACATGTCATAGAATCCATTTCAGGTGTTGGTTACTTTCTTTTCACGTCGGTTCCTTCGTTGTGGGCCCATGGATCCATGTGACTTCATCTTTTACCATTATGAGGAAACTCACTTGTGATACAAGGGTGACACTTGCTTGGGACTGTGTTGGGAGAATCCTAGTGGTCTGGCAGTGTCTGGAAGGTCCCATAAGGGGATCGACTGATCCCCCTTTGGTGGAATCAAAGGTCCATCATTTGCAGGTGGCTTCTACATGCAATTCTAAGCACAATGGTGGTGCTGGCTTGCCCAAGGTGGGGTCGGCCGACACCATCATTGTGCCCATATTTTGTACATTTTCTCTAGAACTATGATATTAATGAATGTGAAGTTGGTTTGTCATTTGGCCATACTTGGTTGGTTGCTCAACCTTCATATGGAGCTTTTAGACATGAAAAGTACCTGTTATGAGTGCCTGCAACCAAATAATGACAAGTACATGTGGAACCAAGTTATTTGTACCTAAGTCACTATGTGTTTGGTGGTTTCCTTCCAGAAAGAATGTCTTGTTGATGGTTTTGATGGGGTAAAAACATGGTATAACTACCGTCAATAGTAGACCACCAGTTCGGCCATGTGTCGAGCTTTTATTTAACCACATTTGCTGCCTAGGTTCGTCCACAGAGGAAACTCAGTTGGTCACAAAAGTAATTCCAAAACATCATATAAACCATTTTCAAAAATGTCACATAATCCAATTAACATCACACATGAATGTCACATAAACCAATTAACATCACATGTTTGCAGCAAGCAACTACCAGTGTTTTAACACACATATCCATATATCAAACCAGAACACACTGGCACACAACTGCACACATCAAACCACAAATGTTTATGGCATCAAGGCTGCTAAAGCAGAAGACCTATAGTTAATTACAGAAGATTTGGAAGCCAACAATTCCTCAAGAAACTTCTTCTACTCTTCATGCCGTGTCCTGTATTTCTCAAACTCCATCGCAGTCTTCTTTGCTTTCCTCTTTAGTTAATCCAGTCGCTCAAAAAGGCTAGTAGAACTTTCCTGTTCCTCAAAAATCTGTTGTCGAAGCAACCTCTTCGCCAATGTCTCGGTCATGGTGGACCCTGCCCAGATACCGGCATTCTTCAGAAAAGGGATGTTGTGGACGTGTGCCTGTGACTCATTCTTGCCTTGGGAGTCACAGATGACCTTGCAAACAACAACAACACTAGCCATTGCTTCCTGCTCTTCACCAACATGGGCTGCTTGTAGACTTTCCATAGCTACCTATGAATATTCACACATTGAACATTATGTCACCGATAGTGGTAGAGGACTTAAATTAAAAACACCAGATATTAATTCATAACTACTGCTTAGGATTCTCTCTTAGCATACTATTAATAGAGAATATATAAGCATAATGCATTTGTTGTTCTCAGCCAAGAGCCAACAGAGATTACATAATCATATTATAGAGGTACCATATAGATTGGGATAGACTTGCAAATTTTAAGGAAAGCAAATCAAGGTGCTTACAACAGCTTCTCTTGCAGCATCGCTAAGGCCTTTCCTCTTACTAGTATGGAACTGCTTGAAGATTTCCACAACATTAACATCTCCATTAGGTCCACCATGTTGTTTATCGAGTCCTTGATCGTCAGACTCTTCATCTACTCCTTAGTGTTGTCGCGCGGCCTTCCTCTTGTTCTCCATTTGTTCACTTTGCACGTAAGCTTCAGTTTATATTTACAGAAAGTACCGATAACAATACAACAATACAACGACGAACCCACAAACAAGTAGCTTTAGTTTGCCGACAATATAGGATTGAGACCCTATAGTCTGGTGGTACTTCACTTTTGCATGGTTTTGCTTGTTCTTTACAAATACTTCCTGTAACAACATCTGTGTTAGAACGCAACACATATAGACAATAGGAAGACTAGACAGGAAATCAATGAGTTCACACACCTTGCTCTTAGCACTGGACCAAGCTTGGACAAGGCTTTCCCACTGCTTATCATTCATGGATGGGGCAGGAGAGAGTGTCACGATCTTATCAACAGGGGCATTATTGAAGTACAATTTCTTGAACCTGTAGCATTCCTGCCTCACAACACACCAAAACACACTCCAGCAAGATTTTCTTGTTGGTAGGTGGTGTCGAACGAAGGCCAGCCTTGTCTGTAGTAGTGTGAATGCAGATTAAATCAGTAACTAAGTTGCTCTAGGCATGGTGCAATATAAAGAAGGGATAACGATACAAACAAATAGCATATTCAAAAAATTATCAAAATGGACCTTGCCACCAGGTGCCCTGTAATGCTTGAAATGCGTCAAAATAGGTATGTGACCCCCAACTACTATACTGGCCTCTGATGCAAACTTGGAGGCTTACAGCGGATCCTGCGACCATCTTTTCCCCTCAGCAATAGAGATGCGCAACCTCGTTCCTCCATATTTTCTGCTCAATCTTTCCAACATTACTCCCCTAGTTCTCCCCCTCTTCTTTCTCATTCCCTATAGTTCTTCTACACTATTTTCATATATTCAGATTGTTACAAAAGCAACATGGAAATCAAATAACTAGTGCATGATCAATTGATAGACAGTTATAAGTTAATACCAGCCATGGAAATTTTTGTTATTGTTTTGTGGGTTGGGGTTGATCGGAGCTTGCTCAGAAGGACCCTCTCCAGCATGGGTATCATCATCTACCATAACTTTGATTTCATATTGTTACAAAAGTAATATAAATATCAAAAATATATTACAAATCGATTGAGAGACATTTGTGACTTAATACCGACCTCTACCTTATCTGCCATGGTCGGTTGCTGCTGCTGAGCTAGAACTGTGTCCACCTAGGACAAATAATGATGGGTTGTTAGTTTTGATTGTCGTATCAATCAGTATGCACCGATACAAAACATCAATCACCTACCTGCTGGCTCCCACATTGCAGCGAGGAGCAAATCTCGCCGCATCGTAATGCAGAACGGATCGAGGAGCCATGGGGTTGAAATGCTATTATGCACGTATATCTGATCTCGTAGGATGTGGTATTGACAAATAGCTACTCAATCAGTCGGTGATGCACTCACGGTGGAATGCATTGTCGCGACACTGCACATTCACACCATGGGCGGCCGATGTGTTTTTGGCAGAGGTAGGTGTCGAGGAAGGAGAATAGAATGGTTTGTTTGTGACTTGGGGGCCTATTTATATGGTTTGAGATGTGCGATGCCAAATCACTAAAGCTGGTGTTCGTGCTATTGTTGGTCAACAATGCATTACTAAAGTTTTTGAACTTGGACGAAACCAGCTATACATAGAGCGCACGACAGAAAGTCCGACCAATGCCGACCTGACCAAGCCAGACACAGCTCACATGTTATACATACTGCGAAGGCAAGAAAGTTTGAGCTTATAAAATATGATTAGGCCAGACACATAAGCATCAAATAATGTCCAAGAATAAGGGTACATAAGCATCAAATTAGGCTTATTTTACTTCTCTTAATGAATCTGAGATTAAGGGAACATAAGGAAGATATAATGGTCTATAGAAGATCATACCTCTAATTGTACTTGTAACATACTCAAATTCATGGGTAGGGATGACATGGACTTCTTTGTGGTCCATGTCATATGCTAGCTTTGCTCTATCCTCCCCTACAATGAAAATCAAGTTCCATTCTGGGTACACCCAGTTCCATCTCCCGTGGGGAAGGCTCAAGAACCCCTCACAAATCACTGGTGTGGCCTCGAACAATCACCAACTTGAGCTCAAACACCGCCGTGCTCCAAGCCATCTAGAGTAATGGGAATCGCCCAAGAGTAACAAGAAATCTGAAGCAATCACAAAGATCAAGTGCCGCTAGATGCAACTCTAAAGCAAAGCACTTGAATCTCACTCAATCTCACAAGAATAACACAATGAAGTAATGAGATGAGTGGAAGGGAGTCTCTCTATCTCAAAGGGTGTGCAAGCAAGTGAAATGGCTAAGAGAGAGAGACCCCCAAGCCGGCCATCACATATTTATAGGGGAGGGACACCCCCTCACCACGAGATAGCCATTATAGCCCATTGGACGCAAGTTCCAGGGGTGTCGGATGCTCGAAGACCGTCGTCTGACGCTATCCATATGACGTCTCCTCCACGGTCGAGTTGCCACATGTCTCAACCATTTGAATTTGACTGTTGCCGCCTTGTGTCAGGGACCGTCAGCCGCAGATCATACCACCATCGAACACAGGGATGCACAGTCCAACGCTTCCATCCGATGCATTCCAGAAAGTACCCAGAGAGGTCCAAATGTGTCAGCCTAAATTGATTGCTTGAGCTAGCTTGACCTTGATCTTGAGCTTCATCTTGAGTATACCACTAGTACTTTCTTGATTTGTATCAATGTGAACATCTTGACTATTCATGTGAATCTCATCATCATATTGACTTGCCTCGACCTAATGTCACCAATGCAATGTCCATGTTCTTCATTACATTGACCAATTGATCTCCACCCAGATCATTATGATTTTGAGCTTCACTTTGAGATCCTTGGGTTTCATCAAACTCCACATCATGAACTTCTTCTAAGGTGTCATTTGCCAAATTCCAAACTCTATATGCCTTGCTAGTGGTGGAATATCCAAGTAGGAACCCTTCATCACATTTCTTGTCAAACTTGCCAAGTCTCATGCCTTTCTTGAGAATATAGCATTTACATCAAAATACTCTATAGTATGAAATGTTGGGCTTTCTTCCATTCAATAGCTCATATGGTGTCTTCTCATGCTTCCTATGGCAATAGAGTCAGTTGCTAGAATAGCAAGCCATGTTGATTGCATCACTCCAAAACCTTTAGCTAACATTATATTCACTAAGCATTGTTCTTGCCATGTAAATCAAGGTTCTATTCTTCCTTTCAACTACACCATTGGATTAGGGAGTGTAGATGAAGGGTTATGAGGGTGTTACGCTAGCCAGAAAACAAAACTTTTCTATCTCAAAAACCAGGATCTACTGCTAGATATAGGCACCGGATTACCACTAGACATGCAGGTGCAGCAGAAAACTCGATGTAGTCGAACGCGTCATAGCAGTGTCATGCAGTTGCCTAGTCGTCCATCACGTATGTCCTTCGCTTGCGGATCATCCGAGCTCACTCCGACTAGCTACTGACCACCGTGATCAACAAGATCCGTCCTTGTGCCGTAGATGCAACACCTCCGATGTATCACACACGTCTGAGAAAGAAGCGTTGCGCCTCCAGACTACTAGGTCCACGGGGAGAAAAGGCGTGAGCGTGAGGTGGGCGACGACAGCTACCAACAGGCGTGGATAGATCAAGTGGATCAATCTGCCTCACCCTACCCCTTACTTATATAGGCATTCCTAGCAACCCCGAGTTGGAGGCCCATTAGGAAACCCTAAGCCTTGTATAATCCGGTCCAAGCTGAACTAGGATTCCAGCCCTTAAGCATGCGACCCTATGGGTTCACACACACATAGACATAGGTCGAGTACTCCTACTCGCCCAATTGTTGACAGCGGCCTCTAGCAAGGCATGACAACTCCTATACGCACATAAAGATCATATCAGACGAACCACTACGACCATGCACATGTTATTCCCTTTGCCACACGATATATGGTTCAGCGCGTGGGTTAACACTTAACCCAAGCATGGCCTTGCATTTGTTGATCCAATCACTTGAGTGATCCAGTGATATCTCTCTCGAGCAGAGAGAGGCAAATTCCATCTTGACTATCTATGTCTCACAACATACTTGTCGACCACCCGAAGACCACCTTTATAACTACCTAGTTACGGAGCAGCATTTCATAGTCCCTAAGTAGGTCATTCCACATCTTGAGCAATACCACAATCTCAAGTCTAAGGACATAACGTACATGAAGTTAATGGAGACTTTCTCATGTTGGGTCAGTCCAGCCTACATGTCTCACCTTTTGCCCACATTATTAGTTTGACATCTCCATGTCCATGACTTATGAAACATAGCCATCAACTAATACATGTGCTGGTCTAATATTCATGTGTGTTCTCATAAGAATGTCGACCAGGGACAACTTTAGAATAACCATTCAAGTAAATGAGTTTTACAAATAATTCACATAATACAAGTTGTCTATAATGGATATTCAATGAACACATAATACTTGTCATGGATACAATCAGAATATCATCATCTCTATGATTACCTCTAGGGTATGTCTAATTCCAAGCTCATCACACAACTCTTAAATTCTTGTGTTCTTGAATTCACTCCCATTGTCACTTCTTATCTTCTTGATTGTGGTTTCAAACTCATTTTGAACTCTCTTGACAAATGATTTGAATAGATCATAGACTTCACTCTTATCATAGAGAAAGAACACCCAACTGTATCTAGTGTAGTCACCAACAATCACAAAACCACACTTGTTTCCACCAATGCTTGTGTATGTTGTTGGCCCAAACAAGTCCATGTGGAATAGCTCAAAAGCCTTTGATTTGCTCCCTTCACTTTTCTTAGGATGTGGCCTTCCAACTTGTTTGACAGCTCGACATGCACTACAAGGTCTATCTTTCTCAAATGTGACATCCTTCAAGCCTCTAACTAAGTTACACCTCACAAGCTTGTTCAGTCGTTTCATTCCAACATGACCAAGTCTTCTATGTCATAACCATCTCATGCTAGACTTGCTAAGAAAGTAAGATATGAGTTGAGCTTCACTAGCATTAAAATTAACCAAATACAAGCTTCCATTCCTAAAGCCCTTGAATATCATGGATGATCCATCAACACTTATGACTTCAATATCATCACTTCCAAAGATGCACTTATAGCCAAGAGCACAAATTTGTGCCACTGATAAGAGATTGAAATCCAAGCTTTCAACTAGTAACATATTTGAGATACTCTTTTCATTGGATATAGCAGTTTTACCAAACCCCTTGACCTTGCCTTCTTTCTTATTGTTGCCGAAAGTGATAGAATCAAATCCACCATTGTCACTTCTATCACTTGATTTGAACATACAAGAATCCCCAATCATGTGTTGAGTGCACACTATCAATTAACCAATGCCTCCCTCTGGCTTTGTAATTGACATATGTTGACACTAGATATAGCACCTAGATAAATCCACAAGCGCATGGATGTCAATGTAGTTTTCACCTAGGAGTATTCCAAGGTATTGCATTTCCACGGGGAACCTGAAGTGAACTAGCAAAGAACTAAGTGTATCCAAGTATAGGTGATAAAAGGGTAGAGAGAATATGTGTGGGTTCTTTGACTAAGACAAGACTAAGGATGAGCTTACTACAATTATTTACTATAGAGTGTACCCGCCCCGATCTCACCATAGCAAATGGATCTGGCACTAAGTACCATGAGCTCTATGAACTAGACCCAACGTGGTGGACTACATAGAAGACAGGGCTGTCACCACCTATCCCTACCTCACTTCTAGAGGCCTAGCCGTATTCACAGGTAAGATATAGCCTAAGCACCTCGCTTAATCTATAAGCTTACTACTCTAATTGGTCAACACAAATCAGAGCACCTTAATCAGGTGAGGAATAAGTAAAGAATAATAATGTAAAGTAATACTTAAGTAATGCAATAGAACAAAGCTAACTCACTTTAGAAGAAGAAGAAGAAGGTAGACTTTACTCAAAGAAGAGTTGCATCCACCAAGCTACAAGTGGAGAGGTCGCCGACAGGCCCGGATCCTCTCCAAGCTTCTCCATACTCTCTCTATCTTCTCTTCTCACTAGAGAGCTATATCTACCACTCTCATGTGGAGAGTTAATGGAAAGTGACAAGTGAAGTGTACACGATGAGAATGAATGGGGATGATCAATGAATGAATACAAATGAACCATGGGGGTCCTATTTATAGTGTAAAATGACTAGGGGGTACTTGTATACGTGAGAAAGGTCGATAGCCCCAGGAGTGGGGGTGGCTGCCTTGGTGGCTGTGGGCGCCCTGGTGAGGGTGTGCACCCCCAACATACCATCAATTTCCACCGCCTTTGCATCCAACGGTGATGGATGGCTCTCCCAAGTCGGTTGCATGGCAAGTGAGGTCGGTTTGGTGCGGGAGAAGTTGGTTTTGGACCGACTTTGATGCTCTAAGTGGATGACGGTGGCCCTAGAGATCCATGTGACATCCATCGAGCACCATCGGATCAAACCAACTTGAATGGATGGTGTGGAAGTCATGGGGAGCTGCTCCCACGGATCACTGATGTGGCAGACCAAAGGCCCAGGGGTGGGCACCTCCGACATGAGGGCGGGCGCCCTTAAGGTGAGGGTGGGCACCTTAGCACTTGGCCCAAATGGGTTGTACTCCTCGTTAGCTTCACGTGGCCTAGTGGATCACCCGAAATGGAGTTCGGATGAGCCCGTTATGCCCATTTTACTCTGGACTGCTCCATGAACTTGTTTGCAATCTTTCGGAAGGCGTAACTTTGTTGTCCAGACTCCGGATTAGGTGAACCAAAACTCCATTTGTGCATCTTAACAAGCTTTTTAGCATGGTGTAGTCAAAATGAACATTTGATAATGCCATTTAACATGAATTTGGACATCTTGTACCTACACTCACATAGTCATCAGAACTCATGGAAATGGTTAGAAATAAACCCTATGACTATGGTTTATGTCACTTTGATGACCAAATTAGGCACTGTTGATGGTATAAAATGGATTTTAATGACCATCAACAACCTACAAGACAAGATCAATTTCTTTTAGGTACCCAAACTTGCTTGGGTCCTCCAAGGTTAGTGACTAAGCTCTTTGATACCCAAATGGCTTTCTTATTTGAGCCCATCCATGGTGTACCAATGAACTTAGCATGAACACCATTAGCACCCTTGGTAAGCACATAATATGAATCAAGTGATACATTGAATTGCTTGTTCATACACTTGTGCTCTACATGACCAACTTGCTTGCAACTTTTGCAATAGCTATCATTGTTCTTCATAAAACTAGTCTTGTGAGGAGCAAAGGCGGCCTTGCCTCTGTCTAGGGGATATAGCCTAATCCCTCCTTATAGAGAGAATCCCTTTAGCTACCCAAGCATATAAGCAAGTGGTCCTCATCGCCATAAGCCTTAGCCAAGGTGTGATTGTGCTCTTTTACCTCCTTCATGAGGATCTCATTCTCAACCATTAGTGTGGAATCACAAGTGAAACCATCACTACTAGATGAGCTATAAGTGGATGTGCTACAAGAAGGGTTAGTTGGAGCAACAAAAATAGGCTTATCAATGATATCACAAGATGTGTCTATGTTGCATGTTTTAGCTTTCTCAACTTTAGGAGGCATGTTATCATATTTCTCACTTAAAGAGGAATGGGCTTTTTCAAGCTTGGAATGAGCCCTTTGAAGCTTCTTATGGTCTCCCTTTAGACTCTCATAAAATGCTCTAAGCTTCTCAAGTTCTTGCATAAGGTTTTTCTTATCCTTTTGCAAGCCCTTAAATTCCTTCCTAGTGTTCTTATATTCATTTTTTCAATCTTCAAGCATAGTGATAAGTTCATCTTTAGTAGGTTCATCATCATCATACTCACTTTCATTATCACTAGCATGATATCATGATCACTCTCATCATCAGATTGTAGCTTAGTGGCCTTAGCCATGAAGCAAGTCGATGGAGTGTCAAAGAGAGAAATCTTTCCTTGGATTACAATGCTAGCATGCCCCTTCTTCTTGCTCTTCTTGTCATCCTCTTCTTCACTTGAGGATGCCTCACTATCCTGTGTAGCAACATGAGACCATTCTTCTTCTTCTTTTGAGAATCTTCTTGTTTCTTCTTTTGCTTCTTCATCTCTTTCTTGATGCATCTTCATCCCCGCTATCATAGGGACACTTGCCAACAAGATGATCTTTGCTATGGCATCTAAAGTACTTCATGGAGTGCTCACTCTTCTTGGAGAAGGATGAAGACGTCTTCCCTCTTTTATCAACATTATCTTCATTGCTTGAGCTAGCATTGGATTCTTCTTCAGTTAAGGAATCTTGCTTCTTCTTTCCCTTACTCTTGTATGATGTGGACTTGAATTCCACATTCTTCTTCTTATCATCATCCCTCTCACTGTCCTTCATCTTGTTCACCAACTCTTTCTTCTCATGGTCTTCCCTAAACTCATCATCGGCCATGATCTCTTGAAGGGCTTGGTTTGGAGTTGGGTTGTCCTTCATTGTTGTCTTGACAATCACGGTGATCAAGGTGTTAAACATCTTGGGAAAGCATCTCAAGAACTTTGATGAGAATTGATTCTCCTTTACTTCTTCATAAAGTGCCTTGATATCATTGATAATCACTTGCAATCTATGGAACACCTCTAGCACAATCTCATCATCCTTCATTTGAAGCTAGAGAACTTCTATTAAAGCATGTAGGCTCTTGCCGTCTTCACACTTGCGGTGCCCTCAAATGATTCTTCAAGCTTTGCCCAAATATCATGAGCAACCTCTAGATTCTTGATAATCTCAAATGTTTTGTTGTCACAATCACAAAGACAAAGACAAAGAAGAATCCTCAGCAATTAAGATGACCCAAGATTTTGTACTGATGTTCACTTGCTTCCTGGCAAGCTAGTCCTCGTTGTGGCGATACACCCACTTGGAGATGTGCACACTAAAATGGCATCACCTAGCCATACTCGCAAGGGCGCAGCACTATCAACACAAGATGGGGATCCTCCAAGCCAGGAGCAATCCACTAGAGTAGTCAATTACGATCTCCTACGGGAAAGGCTCAAAACCCCCTCACAAATCACCGGTGCAGCCTCAAATAATCACCAACTCGAGCTCAAATACCGTTGCTGCTCCAAGCCGTCTAGGGTGACGGGAATCACCCAAGAGTAACAAGAAATCTGCAACAATCACAAAGATCAAGTGCCACTAGATGCAACTCTAAAGCAAATTCACTTGAATCTCACTCAATCTCACAAGAATGATGCTATGAAGCAATGAGATGAGTGGAGGGGAGTCTCTCTAGCTCAAAGGGTGTGCAAGCAAGTGAAATAGCCAAGAGAGAGACCCCCAAGCCGGCCATCACATATTTATAGGGGAGGGACACCCCCTTACCACAAGATAGCCGTTATAGCCCAAGAACGCAAGTTCCGGGGGCATCGAACGCTCAAAGAGCATCGTCCAACGGTGTCTGTCCGACGCCTATTCTACTGCCAAGCTGCCACGTGTCCCGACCGATTGAATTCGACTGTTGTCGGCTCGTGTCAGGGGTCGTCGACCATAGATCATACCACCGTTGAACGTAGGGACGCACCGTCCGACGCGTTCCAGAAAGTATCCAGAGAGTCCCAAATGAATCGGCCTGAGTCCGACGCTGGCCCATGCGCGTGAAGCTATTTCTCGTTATAATGCACCATTGACCGCTAGCACATGCGTCCGTTGCGTCCAGCATCCGACAGTCTGCTGTCTCCGTTCGTCGCTCAGCAGAATCCACACCAAAAGCTCCTGGTGCGTCGGACACAGCGACACATCCGACACCACATGGCTGCTCCTGCTTAGTTTCTCTTTAGATCAACACCTTCGGATGCTGCCTCCTCCATCCGATGCTGCTGCTAGTGTCTATCTCCCGTCGTGGAGCACACCCACCCGGGTTCGATCCTAGTCTAGGACAAATTTACCAGGTGCTGCACCGGGGACTGTTCCTCAGAAATAATTCGGTGGAGCCTCACACACGTAGAGCTACAGTGGGATCGCGACGTGCGCGTCGTCTACGAAGCATTTCGTTGACCTTAAGAAGAACGCGGTTTTAGATCTAAGTGTAGTTGTAGGTTTGTTTATACACGGGGTGGTGTGAGTAGTGTGCGTGTGTTGAGTGGACGTGCGTGTATATAAACAGATACTATAGCTGTATTCAGATGAGAGACGTCAAAAAAGAAAGTTGGTGAAAGTGATTAAGGGGCTCGGATGGTGCGCGGGTGTGTGCGTGGGTGCTCACCGGAGCTAGGGGCAAGGAGACAGGACTCCTTGCGTGCATGTTCCAGTATAAAATACTCCATTTGTTTTAAATTATAGATCCTGTAATTTTTTTTGTCTCACCACTCATCTTGTTAAAAAATTATTTAAACATTGTCAAATTTAAATAATTTCTAAAGAGCATTTATTAATAAAACAAGCCGCAACAAAAGAAATAATACTTTTATATAATTTTTTAAGAAGATAAGTAGTTAAATTTGGGGTTGAAAAAGTAAAATAAAACTATAATTTCGGTTAGTATATGGCGAGCAAGGCAGGGACCGTAGAATAGAAAAACAGGAAGACAGGAAGGGCTGAGATTGGTGGGCTTTTTATTTCTTTTTCCCTATAAGTTTTAAGTATTTAATTGTTTCATCAACTCTGGAATCAATCAAATGCTGTGGTTTATTCACGATTTTAACTTCTATAAGAGTTAATATTGAAGTACCGCAGCAAATTAAGAGCACGTACGGAAGATAATTGAATCATTTATGCATTGATTGAGCGTATGGTTACTTGTTTGCGCAGCAAATTAAGAGCACGTACGTATTTAATATTTCCAACAATTTTGGAACTCTCGTATGCAGAAGACTACAATGGAGGAGGATTTCAGGTTTCCTCTTGGGTCGAAGGAAAAGCTGAGCAAAAACTTAAAAAAGATAGCAAAACTTATCGAAGAAGGAGAGAAGCTTGTAAAGTTGCTCGATTTGACCACCAGTGGTGGCAATATCAAGAGTTCACCAGAACAGACTACGGGATCGGGATCCAGATCCCCCTCCAAGACTACTTCAGAACCCCCAAAAGTTTTTGGACGTGATGGGGATACTGAAAATATAATTAGCATGCTGCATGATACAACAGCTTATCCGCATTCTGTAATTGGAATCCATGGCATGTCAGGGTCAGGGAAAACCACCCTTGCGCAGTATGTTTGTGAGTGTGAGAAGAACACTGGGGTCCCTTATTTCGAGCTGATCATGTGGATTCATGTTACTAAAAACTTCAGTGTGGATACTATTTACAAGGAGATGTTAGAGATAGTACCTGGTGAAAAAATGGAAGGGGACACCAATAATCTAGATAAGCTGCAAAGTGAACTCAAGAGAAGACTGCAAGGCAAAAGGGTGTTATTGGTACTGGATGATGTATGGTACTCAAAAAATGTCCGTGCACAGGACGATCTGGTGAAACTACTCTCTCCATTGAAGGAGTCTGACAAGGCAAGCAGAGTCCTATTTACCTCTCGGACTGCAGACACAGCAAAGCTTCTTGGTGATCCGAACCCTATGGAAATTTCTGATATGGATGAAGAAGAGTCCTTCAAAATGTTCATGCATTATGCATTTGATAATTCAGGGGTTAGTGACCAAGATAGAGGCGAATTTGACATACTTGGTAGAGAGATTACAAAGCTACTACGAAAATCACCTATGGCCATGAAAACAGTGGGAAGACAACTGAAGCGAAGAACCTCTGAGAAAAAGCATAGTGAGTACTGGAAAAACATCCTCATCCAGAAGCATGATCTGCTGAAGCATACTACGGGAGCTCTATGGTGGAGCTACAATGAGCTTGAGGAGCATGTCCGGCAATGTTTTGCATACTGTAGTATGTTTCCTACAAGATATGAGTTGAAGCAAGAAGAGCTAGTTAAAATGTGGATGGCACAAGGGTTGGTGGATACCAGTAAATACGAAGACATTGAACTTGCTGCTCGTGAGTGCTTTGACGTATTGCTGTCAACCTCATTCATCCAACTTCATAAGACTCCTGCTGGCAAAGAGTACTATACAATTCATGATCTCATGCACGACTTAGCAGAAAGAGTTGCTGGAAGTGACTTCTTCAGGACTGAGAAAGGTACGGTGGACCACAAGATTCCTGAAGATGTTCGGCATCTTTTTATTGATTCCGATAATTTTGGAGAACTCATGGAGCAGATTGTGGAACTGAAGACCTTGCGGACTCTAGTAATGTCAATTTCTGCCAAAGAAATAAAAGCAGGAGATTTTGAACTCATTCTCAAAAAGCTGAAGAAGCTGCGGTTCGTGCATGTGTGTCTGGAGGAGTTGCAACAGAATGTGATTCCAGATTGTATTGGTGAATTACAACATCTTCGCTACCTTGGTCTTTACGGGGTTTTCCCAGATCCAGATCAATCTACTACTATAATGCTGCCATCCACATTTGTCCAGCTATACCATCTGCAGGAGTTACTTGTTCCTTTTGCCACCCATTTGCACTGTCCTCACAGTAAAATGGCCCACCTTATGAATCTGCGGCGCATTGCCGGTCTCGAGCTTAGCATTCCTCACATAGGACAGATGAAATGGCTCCGAACTCTGGGTGGTTTTACAGTGAAGAAGGAAGAGGGTTACGAGATAACGCAACTGGAGAACCTGGACAACATTCGTGGCAGATTGAGCATTTACGGACTTGAAAACATTAAAAGCAAGGACGATGCTCTTCGTGCCAAACTAAGCAGAAAGCTACACATCACAGACCTCTCATTTATCTGGGGAAAACAGATCCTTGTGGCTGCTGCTCCTCCAAATCCAGAAGAGATCCTTGAGGCCCTCCACCCTCCAGCCCTATTATCTGAACTCTCCTTTTGGAACTACGACGGATCAACTTTCCCAAGTTGGTTGTCAGGAGAAGATGGTAAGCTAAAGCGACTGGAAGATCTCAGTTTCCAAGATTGCCATGGGTCAAGTTCTGAGCTCAAGTTTAGCAAACCCCTCCCTATGCTGCATAGACTTGAGATCAATAATTGCAGTTGGAACGCTTTGCCGGATGACATCAAGCAGCAGCTGGCATCGCTCGAGGAATTGAAAATCCATTATTGCAGAAATATCCAGTCACTACCAGAATTGCCATCATCCCTCAAGATACTTCAAACAAAGGAATGCGAAAATATCAAGGCACTGCCGGAATTGCCGCAATCCCTCGAGGAATTGATTATCTATGGTTGCGAAGATATCCAGTCACCATCAAGATTGCCATCATCCCTCAAGAAACTGTGCATACAGGGTTGCCTAGATATCTCAACACTATTGGAATTGTCTGCATCATCCCTCGAGGAACTGATTATCTATGATTTCGAAAATATCCGGCCATCACCAAGATTACCATCATCCCTCAAGAAACTTCAAATAATGGGTTGCCCAAATATCAAGATACTACTGGATTTGCCTCTATCCCTCGTGGAACTTAAAATAAAGGAATGCCAAAATATCCAGTCACCACCAGGATTACCATCATCCCTCAAGAAACTTAAAATAAAGAGTTGCCCAAATATCAAGACACTACTGGAATTGCCTTCATCCCTAGAGGAACTTCAAATAAAGGATTGCTCAAAGATCCAGTCACCACCAGGATTACCACCATCCCTCAAGAAACTTTGGATAAAGGATTGCCCAAATATCCAGTCACTACCAGCATTGCCTCCCCTCGAGGAATTCCTGTGGGAGTAATATCTCGTTGACAGCTACCCGGATGAGGAATTTGCATGTAAGTTTGTTTATTCTTTGTTATCTTTCCTGTCTTCAAGATAGCATGCAGGTTCTCTATTTTATTTATATTTTGTCATTTTCCCCCTCATAAAAGCTTGTTTTATTTGGGCAGATCAAATAATGATTGGAAGATGATGTGTGGAGGCCTGGCCGTGGAGCTTCTCTGGAGTGTGCAACAGTGGTATGAAGACGTTTGGTTTCATGTTCCTTTGTGTGCAACAGACTTCGCAACAGTGATTTGAAGATAGTTTTTTTTTCATTCCTCGGCATATTCTGTTTTCTCAACGGACCATTTGTTTGCTTTCGTATGTGTGTTTGTGTGTAATAATTTATGGCCTGCAGTAGCCAATACCCATACAATTCAGACCAAGACCCATTGTATTTGTGTGTGTGATACTGTTGGGAAACAACTTTAACGCACAAAACTTCCGTCTCAAACTTTGGAGTTTAGAACAAACTTTTTATAGAAAATATTTAAGATAGTACATTGCTCAGCGAAGATGACATAGACACTTCGCTATGATTGTATGGAACTTCGCACATATATTTTTACATGTTTCAGATTATCTGGCGGAGATGACTTCGCTGAACTCCTAATGGCTCGTGAAGCTGACGTGGTGGCTTCGTGCGAAGGATCAGTAAAGTTATCTGCTGAATTAAGAGAACATTATCAAGTCTGAAGTTGCTTAAAGAGACATGAGGATGGGGGCGAAGTGTGTCTCAACACTTCGCTAGGCTGTTTTTCGGATAAAATGTATAGGAAATGTCACGTCTAAATTTGTAAAGAATCTGTAAATAGCGAAGCCGGGGGGTCTATAAATACCCCCTGGGGTGTAAATTTTTAAGCAGAATGAAATACAATTGCAATGTACATATTGTTTCTACCTCATAGTTCCCGTTTGTGATTCCTCCTCCCAACATCTGGCGCCGTCCGTTTGTTTGATCGAATACACTCACGACCACCAAAATGGGAAGATCCAGTAAAAGGACAGCTATGGCCGACAACAACGTCGTACAAGATCCAACTATAAAAGATGCAACAGAAACTAAAACCAAACATGTTTAAGAAGAAGAAGAAGAAACTCAGAACGAAGAAAGAAGGCTCAAGAAACTCAAGGATCAACTCGCTGTCAAGAAAAAACAGCTAGAAGAAGCAAGAGCGAAGACAAAGGAAAGTCCCTAAAGCAAAGAATTACGTAAGCAGAAGCAGAAATAAGAAAGCTCAACGAAGAGATAGAAAATAAAAGCGAAGTCACGATCCAAGACCCAAACTCAGCAAGCAAAAACACCAACAGCAAAGACAACCAAAGTCAAATAGCAACAATTGACATAGAGTCGCCTCTATCAATCGACATTCAGCTAGCGAAGTGGCCAACAGGATTCAAATTCAGCATCATCCCAACTTACAATGGCATGTCTGACCCAAGACAATTTCTCATGAGCTTTGAAGCGGTAGTTACATCAAGCGGGGGAGATGCGAACACCCTAGCGAAGTCGCTCATCATGGCAGTAAGAGGACCAGCACAACATTGGTACTCTTTACTAAAGCCAAGGTCAATCAAATCCTCGGAACAACTTCGCACAACTCTGCTCTTAGATTTTTAAGGCTTACAAAGAATTAAGCTCACAAGCGATGATCTTTTAACATCAAGCAGACCAAAGGAACCACTGAGCCAGTATTAAAAAAGATTTATACAAGCAAAAGCTCAAATCCCAAACATACCAGATAAAGTTGTCATCATTGCAGCAATCAAAGGATTGCGGGCAAGCCAACTTTCTTCCCACTTCAAAAGGGAAAGACCAACCACAGTGGAAAAGTTATATGAAGAAATGAGCAAATGCTGTGAGTCCGACGAAGACTACAGAAAAAGAATAGAAGAAGAGAACGGAGAAAGAAATATGTCAAGATCAAATAACAATTCCCAACACTCTAGAATAAAATGCTGAGCGAAGACCATTTCAGAGGATAAATCACATCAGCAACACGAGCGAAGCTTCCAGTAAGGTCCAAGATCAAACAATCAAAGAAATTTTCAAAACAACAGAAGTTATAAGGAAAACTTTCAGCAAAGGGTAAACTACAACAATCAAGGTAGAAATTTTAAAAGGAAGATATTTAGGCCTGAGGAAATGTATTGCATCATACACGGCAAAAGGGCTGGCCACACATCCAAAATGTGCCCAAGAGTAAAGAAAAGTATTGAAGAAATGCAAAAAGAAAATAGGACAGCTTTGCAGTTAAAAGTTATCAATCACCTAGCTCCCCAAGGGACAAATTACATGCCAATAACTTAGCCTCAGCACATGTTACCACCACCTCCGCCAATCTACAATTGCCAGCCACTAGCAATGTGCCCACAAAACCAATGGGGCTAAAGTCGACAGCAAAGTTTTCATCACAAAAATTCAGTGGCAAACAACAGTCACCAAACTCAACACACCAATAATACCCCCGAAACATCAACAAACAATGGGAATGCAATCATTCCGAGCAAAGGTAGAATTATGACAATCTTCGGAGAAAACAGTATGGAGCTTGACATAAGAAACGAAAGAAGAAACTATTTCAGAAGAGTAAACTCCATCGTAATCGAAGGCCCATTCAAGAAAATAAGATGGTCTCATCTACCAATCATATTTTCAGAACAAGATCTCAAATTGAAAGATTACCCTCACATGGACAAAATGGTAATCGAAGTAAACATTGAAGGTTGGGCAGTCTCAAAGATTCTAGTAGATGGCGGTAGCTCCGCCGACATCATATTCACATCAACTATAGATGCAATGAAAATTGACAGGAAAACTTTGTGGAGAGTCGAACATCCATTAGTTGGCTTCGGTGGAAAGAAAATAAACTCCATCAGCAGAATTATCTTGCCAGTTTCATTTGGAATAGTGAACAATGCAAAAACAGAGCAAATAGCATTCAATGTAGTTGAAATGCATAGCTAGTACAACGCAATCTTCGAAAGAGGGAGTTTAAGTGCCTTCGAAGCAATAGTAAGCCACCCATACTTATGCATGAAAATGCCAGGATTCAATGGCATCAAAATCGTCTTCGGCGATCAAACAGAGGCAAGAAACATAGAAAGAGATGCAAGCCCAGCTTTCAAAAACATCCATGTCATACAAGAAGAAGAAGAAGAGGACGAGCTTGAAACTAAAAATGCAAAGACTCAAGAAAAGGCGAAGCCCTGCGAAGACACAAAGAAAGCACCACTCGACCCAATGGTGCCAGAAAGACAAGTCATCATCGGCACAAACTTAACAAAACAAGAAGAAGAAAAAATAATCCAAGTCCTGCGAAGCAACAAGGACATATTTGCCTGGTCCGCGCAAGACCTCGGAGGAGTAAGCAGAGATGTCATAGAACACAAGTTAAACATTGATCCAAACTTCAGGCCAAAAAAGCAAAAACTCAGAAAGTTGTCGGAAGACAGAACACAAGCTGCAAAAGCCGAAGTCCAAAGATTACTAGATGCAAAAGTCATAAGAGAAGTTCAATTCATAACTTTGCTCGCGAACATAGTCATGGTGCAAAAGAAAAACAAAAAGTGGAGAATGTGTATAGACTTCCCATATCTCAACAAAGCATGCCCAAAAGACAATTTTCCATTACCAAAAATAGACACTTTGGTAGATCAGGCAGCAGGAAGTGAAATGCTTAGTTTCCTCGATTGCTATTTAGGCTACCATCAAATTTGGATAAAAAAAAGAAGATGAAGAGTACACAAGTTTCATTACACCATTTTGAACTTACTGATTCCAAAGAATGGCCAAGGGGCTCCGCAATGCAGGAACAACCTTTATCAGAATAACATCCACAGTTCTCAAAGATCAAATACCAAGAAACTTGCTTGCATATGTCGATGATTTGGTAGTCAAGAGCAAAAAAAGAGAAGAACATGTCCAAGACTTACAAGAAATCTTCTCTAACTTCAGGAAAGCAAATCTAAAGTTGAACCCGAAAAAATGCACATTCGGAGTTCAAACAGGCAAAATTCTGGGATGCTTCGTATCTGCAAAAGGCATTGATCCAAACCCAGAGAAGGTGAAGGCAATACTGAATATGGAAGTGCCAAGAAATGTCAAGGACATTCAGAAATTAACAGGAAGACTAGCTTTGCTCAACAGATTCATATCTAAATCAGCTGAGCGAAGCTTGCCAATATTTGAAGCACTAAAGGGGAAAAAGGAAAAATTCAGCTGGGGTTAAGCACAACAAGAAGCCTTATATTGGGAAACAACCTTGACGTACAAACATCCTTTTCAAACTTTAGAGATGGACATCTCATTACAAACACTCGAGATGCTAACGTGAACAACAAAGATAACACAAACACTTCGTTGTGCATGTTTCCAACTCCGCTTATGAATTTCCGTATGTTTTGAATCGACTGGCGAAGAGGACTTCGCCGGACTCTGGACGCTCAGCGAAGACCACGTGGATACTTCACTATATTTATAAAACTCTGCATATATGATTTCACATGTTTTAGGTTATCCGGCGAAAGATAACTTCGCCCGACTTTTGGTGACCAGCGGAGCTGACGTGGTGGCTTCGCGTAGAAGTCCGTGATACTCTCAGCTGAGTCAAGAAATCATGGTCAAGTCTAAAGTTGTCTTAGAAGACAAAAATAAAAAGGGCGAAGTATGCTTCGCCACTTCGTCGATATGCTTTCTAGCTAGATGTGAAGCGAGTTCTATGGCCAATTTTGTAAATAGCGAAGCCAGGGGGCCTATAAATACCCCTGGAATGTAAGTTCTGGGATGGATGGAAAAAGAAATCGCAACTCGCGTATTGTCTTCGTCTGATATGTGTATGTGAGCCTTCCACCCAATATCTGGCGCCGTCCGTTTGTGTGATCGAAGACAGCCACGACCACCACGTGGACACAAAATGGCAAGACTCAGCAAAAAAGCAACTTCAGCTGGAGACAATTCAAAACAAGACAAAGACCCACTTTTGGAAGATGAGACAGAAACAGAAAATAGACGCTCACAAGAAGATGAAGAAACTCAGAACGAAGAAAGAAGACTCAAAGAACTCGAAGAACAACTCATCGTCAAGAAAAAACAGCTGGAGGAAGCAAGAGTGAAGAGAAGGGAAAAGTCCCTAAGGCAAAAAATTACAGAAGCAGAGGTTGAACTAAGAAAGATCAATAATGAAATAGAAAACAAAAGCGAAGTCATGATTCAAGATCCAAATTCAGCAAGCAAAAACACCAACAACAAAGAAAACCAAAGTCAGATAGCAACAAGTGATACAGAGTCTCCCTTGTCAATTGACATTCAGCTAGCAAAGTGGCCAGCAGGTTTCAAATTCAATATCATCCCAACCTACAATGGCATGAACGACCCAAGACAGTTTCTTATGAGCTTCGAAGTAGCAGTAGCATCAAGCTAGGGAGATGCGAACACCCTGGCAAAGTCACTCATCATGGCAGTAAGAGGACCAGCGCAGCATTGGTACCCTTCACTAAAACCAAGGTCAATCAAATCCTGGGATCTTCTTCGCATAACTTTGCTCCTAGACTTCCAAGGCTTACAAAAAGTCGAACTCACCAGCGATGATCTTTTCAACATCAAGCAGCAACCAAAAGAACCGTTGAGCCAATATTACAAAAGATTTGTACAAATAAAAGCTCAAATACCAAACATACCAGACGAAGTTGTCATCATAGCAGCAATCAAAGGACTGCGAGCAATCCAACTCTCATCACACTTCAAAAGGGAAAGACCAACCACAGTGGAAAAGTTATATGAAGAAATGAGAAAATACTATGAGTCCGATGAAGACTACAGAAAAAGAATAGAAGAAGAAAATGAAGAAAGAAACACGTCAAGATCAAATAACAATCCCCAACGCCCAAGAACAAACGCTGAGCGAAGACCATTTCAGAGGATAAATCACATCAACAACACGAGCAAAGCTGCCGATCAAGGTCCAAGATCAAACAGTCAAAGAAATTTTCAAAACAACAAAAGTTACAAGGAAAGTTTCCAGCAAAGGGCAAATTATAACAACCAAAGCAGAAATTTTGAAAGGAAAATCTTAAGGCCCGAAGAAATATACCGCATCATACATGGCAAAGGGGCTAGTCATACATCGAAGATGTGCCTAAGAATAAAGAAAAGCATTGAAGAAGTACAAGAAAAAAATAGAGCAACTTCATAGTTGAAGGTTGTCAATCATCTAGCTCCCCAAAGAACAAGTTACTTGCCAATAACTTACCCTCAGCACATGTTACCACCACCTCCGCCAATCTATAACTGCCAACCGCTAGCAGCGTGCCCGCAAAATCAATGAGGCCTAAGTCAGCAGCAAAATTTCCAACCTGAAAGTTCAGTAGCAAATAACCACCACCAAATTCAATACAACAACAACATGCCCGAAGCGTCAACAAGTAATGAGAATGAAGTCATCCCAAGCAAAGGCAGAATTATGAAAATCTTCAGAGGAAACAGCATGGAGCTTGATTCAAGAAATGAAAGAAGAAATTATTTCAGAAGAGTAAACTCCATAGCAGTCGAAGGTCCATTCAAGAAAACAAGATGGTCCCACATGCCAATCATATTCTCAGAACAAGATCTCAAACTTAAAGATTACCCTCACATGGACGTATTGGTCATAGAAGCAAACATTGAAGGCTGGACAGTAACAAAAATTCTGATAGATGGTGGCAGCTCAGCAGACATAATATTCACAAGAACTTTAGATGCAATGCAAATTGACAGAAAAACTCTGGGAAGAGTCGAGCCCCCACTAGTAGGCTTCGGCGGAAAGAAAATAAACTCTATCGGCAGAATTGCCTTGCCGGTCTCATTCGGAACATGAACAATGCGAGAACAGAGCAAATAACATTTGATGTAGTCGAAATGCACAACCAGTACAACGCAATCTTTGGAAGGGGAAGTTTAAATGCTTTCGAAGCCATAGTAAGCTATCCACACTTATGCATAAAGATGCCAGCAGTTAACGGCATCATAACCATCTTTGGCGATCAAACAGAGTCAAGAAACATTGAAAGAGATGCAAGCCCGGCTTTCAAAAATATCCACATAATACAAGACGAAGAAGACGATAAGCCCGAAGCTAAAAACGTGAAGACGTAAGAAAAAGCGAAGCCTTGCAAAGATACAAAGAAAGTACCAATCGACCCTATGGTACCAGAAAGACAAGTTATCATCGGCACAAATTTATCAAAAGAAGAAGAAGAAAAAATAATACAAGTCCTGCGAAGTAACAAAGATATCTTCGCCTGGTTTGCACAAGACTTAGGAGGAGTAAGCAGGGATGTCATAGAACACAAGTTAAACATCGACCCAAACTTCAGGCCATAAAAACAAAAACTCAGAAAGTTATCGGAAGACAGAACACAAGCTGCAAAAGCCAAAGTCCAAAGATTGTTAGATGCAAAAGTCATAAGAGAAGTCCAATTTACAACTTGGCTCGCAAACATAGTCATGGTGCAAAAGAAAAACAAAAAGTGGAGAATGTGCATAGACTTCACAGATCTCAATAAGGCGTGCCCAAAGGATAAATTTCCACTACCAAGAATAGACACTTTTGTAGATCAGGCAGCAGGAAGTGAAACGCTCAGTTTCCTCTACTGCTATTCAGGCTATCATCAGATCTAGATGAAAAAAGAAGACGAAGAGTACATAAGTTTCATCACACCATTCGGAACTTACTGTTTTCAAAGAATGGCTGAGGGGCTTCACAACGCAGGAACAACTTTCATCAGAATGACATCCACAGTTCTCAAATATCAAATACCAAGAAATATGCTTGCGTATGTCGATGACTTGGTAGTCAAGAGCAAGAAAAGAGAAGACCATGTCGAAGACTTATAAGAAACCTTCTCAAATATCAGAAAAGCAAACTTAAAGTTGAACCCAGAAAAATGCACATTCGGAGTTCAAACAGGAAAAATTTTGGGGTGCATCGTATCTGCAAAAGGAATCAACCCGAATCCAGAGAAGGTAAAGGCAATATTAAACATGCAAGTACCAAGAAACATCAAGGACATCCAAAAGCTGACAGGAAGATTAGCTTTGCTGAACAGATTTATATCCAAATCAGCTGAATGAAGCCTCCCAATATTCCAAGCACTAAAAGGGAAAAATAAAAAATTCAACTGGGGTCAAGCATAGCAAGAAGCTTTCAAAGAAATAAAAAAGAATCTATCCAATCCCACAACTTTGGCAACACCTGATCTAACGGCAGATTTACTACTATATGTATTAGCAAATAAAAGTACAGTTAGTGCAGTACTGATTCAAGAAGAAGAAAATGAGCACTCAACAAAACAAGTTCTAGTCTACTTTGTATCCGAAGCTCTGTCTGGATCAAAAATTTTCTATTCAGAAATTGAGAAAATTGCATATACAGTATTTATGGCATCCAGAAAGTTAAAACACTACTTTCAAGCACACAAAATAAGAGTGCCAATAAATTAACCCCTCAAAGAAGTGCTACAAGGCTGCAAATCCTCAGGGAGATTGGGGAAATGGGCTGCAGAGTTGCCTCAATACTTCATCAAATTTGAGAAAAGAACAGCAATCAATCTCAAGTGTTGGCCGACTTCATGGCAGATTGGACACCTTCAAAGTACTATCAAGAAAGAATGGAGCAACCAGAATGGATAATCTATTGCGATGGTGCTTGGGGCTTCGTCGGCGCAGGAGCAGCAGTAGTCATAACCTCACCTTCTGAAATCAAACTCAAATACACAGCAAGACTAAACTTTCAATGCACTAACAACATTGCAGAATATGAGGCAGTATTGCTGGGACTTCGCAAAGCAAGAGCAATGGGAATTTAAATGCTAATAATCAAGATAGATTCTCAAGTTGTGGCTAGGCATATAGAGAAAAATTACAAAGCAAGAGATCCATAATTAGCAAAGTATCTCCAACTATTGAGGGATCAAGAAAAACACTTCGCTGGATTCATAGTGAAAAGTATACCAAGAAACGACAACACAGATGCAGACGAAATTGCAAAAGCCGCCAATCAAAAGTTAGAGTTACCACTACAAGTATTCTTCCAAAATATCACCGAAGCCTCAACAAAAATAAAAGTTGAACAACCAAAAGAAGTACACATCATAGAAAGCGAAGACTGGAGAGCTCCAATTATGGCATTCCTAAAAGGATTTGATGAGCCAAAAAACAAAGTTGATGAAGTAAGAATGAAGCAAAAGACCAGAAGCTACAAAATCATCAACGAAGAACTGTACAAGGAAGGAGTTTGTCAACCACTACTAAAGTGCATTTAAAAAAAGATGAGAAAAACCTATTGAAAGAAATACACAAGGGAATCTGCGGGTGTCATGCTGGGGCTAGATCAATAGTCGAGAAAGCCTTCAGACAAGGGTTCTTCTGGCCAACTGCCCAAAGTGACAGAAAAGAAATCATTCGGACTTGTCATAATTGTCAAATGGCAGGGAGTAAAATCAATGCACCAGGAACAAACCTACAACCAATTGAACCAACCTGGCCACTTGCAAGATGGGGAATAGACATAGTTGGAAAGTTACCTCCGGCTCAGGGCAACTACCAATACGCAATAGCTGCAGTTGAATATTTCACCAAGTGGATTGAAGCGAAGCCAATCACAAACATGTCTTCTCATACAATGAAAAAATTCCTATGGCAAAACATCATATGCAGATTCGGGGTCCCGAGACACATCACTGTAGATAATAGAACCTAGTTTGATAGCGAAGACTTCAGAGAATACTGCCATTCAATGGGAATCAAACTTTGCTTCACATCAGTAAGACACCCACAGTCCAATGGAGCAGTCAAAAGAGCAAACAGGATAATTTGCACTGGAATTTCAAAGTGCCTAACAGACCTCAAAAAAGGAAAATGGGTCGACGAATTACCAAAAGTAATCTAGTCTCACAACACTTCAAAATCAAGGCCAATAAATTTTTCTCCATTCAAATTACTTTACGGATATGAAGCAATGACCCCCGAAGAGATAAAATACGAAGGTCCAAGAACAAATGTCAAATGATCACAGAAGAAGACCAAGTAACAAGCAAGGATTTGCTCGAAGAAAAAAGAAACAAAGCACTTGAAAATATCAAAAAGTACCAACTTGAAAAAATAAGTTGTACAACAAGAAAGTCAAGCCAAGAGAGTTAGCACCAGAAGATTTTGTCCTAAAAAAAAAAAGAGATGAAGACATGTTGGGAAAATTTAAACAAAAGTCGGAAGGCCTTTCATCATCACAAGAACAAACAAAGAAGGTGCGTACCACCTAGCAAATCTGAAAGGTGAAGAGCTTAGTCACACTTGGAATATAGAAACACTTCGTAAATATTACCCATAGACAAACTAGAAGAATAGTTTCACTTCCTGCAAAGTAGAAGTAGAAGTTTTATTTCAAGCAACTTTACAATGTAATCGAGCTGCACTCTTTTTCCACTAAGGGGAAACCCTTCGCAGGATGAGTGGTTTTTTAATGAGGTAGTCTCTCAGTAAATCTCATGGAATATAAATGAGAACAGTTTCCCTAGAGATATGTCTCCACACTGAAATACAAAGTGCCGAAGAGAACATCCAACATATACTCCTATATCGGCACAAATTTTGCAAAACTAAGTTAGCATCGACATTTTATTAAATCTAAAAAATGCTAACTTATCCAACTCAAAAAGTCTACGCCAAATTTTTTGACTTTCACTAAGGTGAAATGTTTTCTGCTTCTAAGGAAGCGTACGCGTCCACT
>CM041633.1:3997656-4042173 GCA_023333625.1 Bothriochloa decipiens
ACTAAGGTGAAATGTTTTCTGCTTCTAAGGAAGCGTACGCGTCCACTTCGCACGAAAAAGAAGGGACGGCGTTTCAAAATTTGCTAAGGCAAATTTTTCGACTATTTCACTAAGCTGAAATGTTTTCTGCTTCTAAGGAAGCGTACGCGTCCACTTCGTACGAAAAAGAAGGGATGGCGTTTCAAAATTTGCTAAGGCAAATTTTTTGACTATTTCACTAAGGTGAAATGTTTTCTGCTTCTAAGGAAGCGTACGCGTCCACTTCGCACGAAAAAGAAGGGATGGCGTTTCAAAATTTGCTAAGACAAATTTTTTGACTATTTCACTAAGGTGAAATGTTTTCTGCTTCTAAGGAAGCGTACGCGTCTACTTCGCATGAAAAAGAAGGGACGGCGTTTTAAAATTTGCTAAGGCAAATTTTTTGACTCTATTTCACTAAGGTGAAATATTTTTAGCTTCTAAGGAAGTGTACTCGTCCACTTCGCACGAAAAAGAGGGGAAGGCATTTCAAGATCAGTTAAGGTAAAATTTCTCGACTCCATGTTACTAAGCAAAGTACATACATAATATAATTCAAAGTATCTATTCTGTACTCATTCATACAAGCAAAGAAGAACTCACAAACTTCGCAATACAATAAGATATTTAGAATACAGCTTATCCAGTTACAAACAAAATGTGTACAAAATCAGTCATCTTGAGAACTAACTACTTCGGCAGCATCACCAAGTATGTCGCTCATAACCTCGTTAATAATTTCGATAGCCTCACGAAGAAGATAGTCCTCACAAACATTCACTGGCGAAGTACTTGACTCAGACGACTATAAGAAGAAGTCAGAAAGCAGGAGCAACCACAGAAGAAAAATAAACCTCACATGTCAAACTTTTAGCTGTGCAAAGCCCGTAAAATCAAAAACTCGGCAATTAGGAGGCCGGACGTTACGGCATCCCTTTTTCAAGTCTATAAAAGATTTGTAAGAATCACCAAAAAGTTCAAGTCCAAAACAACTAGAGGAAAACTTACGAGTAAGGAAATCATTGACATCACGGCCATCACACTTCGCGCAAAAATCATAAAACTCGGCAGGCTCGAAAACGAAGTCATCTTTACACATTAACAATGGAACAATGTCTTCGACATCCTGCACAGCCTTAGCATGAGGAACCTGCGCAGGACAGGCAAATAGTCAAACAGTTACCAAGTGTATATCTTACAAGGATCATAACTTAGAACCACCATTTTTTAAAACCTCTCTTCTCACAAAATGAAAAACAATTAGAGCCTAAGGATGGTCGCCACTAACATTGCTGGGTCCAGCACCGCTTCGACCTCCAACATCAGCTTCCTTCTTTGCGGCTTCTTCTATCTCCCTCCGAGCAGCTTTCGCCTCCTTTGCAATTTGCTCACACAGAAAGAGAGAAAAGTTAGATACAATACACAAAGAAAACAAAAGCAAGCAAGTATAAAATTTACCCTCTGTAGTTTCTCTCTAGCTTTGTCAAAACAATGAACCCGACCACCTGACCTCCAATACTGCTCAAGATACTTGTTGCACAAAATCTGTGTAGCCTTCGTCACATTGGCAAGCTCACTCACAGAAGGAAACTTATAGTTGGCATCACAAAGTTGCACAAACAAAGGATCTTGACTCTGTTTCATCAAATGAAACAGAGCACGAGCAGAGTAGTACACTTCAATATCAACTGTAGTCTCGGTGACTCGGGACAAATCTTCGTATTGACGACAAAGCCAGCTAAAGAAGCTATCACGATCACCAAGCTCCTAACATTTTTTGTTCAGGGCGGGCTCCAAACTTGTCATAGCATTCAAAACAAAGCTCCCAAATCCGGTTGCAATTGTCAAAGAAGGACTTGTCCTGTTCCTGAAACTTCTTTTCAATACGCCTCAGGCCTTCCTCTAACTTTTCTTTGTCTTCTATAATCTTCTTAATATCATCCTCTTTTTCCTCAACTCGAGCGAGAGCACTGATAAGCTTGCCTTCCAAAACATTGTGAGCATCTACAGCATCAGCTCTCTCCTTTTCTTTCTCGACAAGCTGCTTCTTCAGATTTTCAATTTCAGCTAGATAGTCAGTTCGCGAAGAGCAAAAATTTTCTCTTTCTCCTCCAAACCCATTCGCAATCCTCTCATCAGGATGGAACCTTTGTACATCATTGATAACCCCGCATCAGCAACTTCGAGTAAGGGTTTCTTCGATATCTCAAGTTCCACATCAGGGACAGTAAAGGCCTCGTCTATACATTTTGACAGTTGAACCTCAGAAGTATGAGGCATCATCTGAAGTTTATCAGCCCTAATACTAATGAACTTGAAGCTATCAAGGCTCAAACCTTCCTTTTAACAAAATGCCAATCCGCGCTTAAGAGCATCAGAAATTTCTCCTTCGCCAGCAGCAGGGATAACAGGAGTAACAGGTTCTTGGCTAGTAAACTTGCTCAAGTCGATACTCTTTCGAGGAGAAGACAGTGCATGAGGAAATATAGTTTCTACAAGAAAAATCAAAATCAACAAAACAAAACAATTCAAATAAAAAAGAAATGCGAAGCCACAATACTTACTGGTAGAAATGCACTCACCCAAGTTGCATTCAATACTCTTTCCACTCTCAACATGGATAGTAAAACTAGACAAGCGCGCCAACCGATCATCGTTGGTTTCATCATCAAAAACCTCCTCATCACTATCCTCAAAATCAAGAGTATAAACTTTAGAGCCTCCAGTTTTCTTTGGCACATTTTGAGCACCAACTTCGCCGGCCTCAACCCCAGCTGGGTTCTCAACCAAAGTTGTTCTCCCAGCGTCAACATTTTTCTCATGTGGGCCAGTAAAAGGGGCCTCAGCGACAGGCCTCGGCAAAGCCGATCCACTAATTTCCTAAAAATCCTTAACTTGAGTCTCTCTCTCAGAGACCAAGCTAGTTCCCGCACCAACTTCGCCAAAACCACCGGCAGAAGCACCATGACCTTGCAAACTTTGTAAGTTTTCATTAAGTGGAGTAAGTAATGGTGGAGCCAAATCACTAGAAGAGAAAGTCATACAAATTTTTCTCACCTCATCCTCAACATCTTGAGAAACAGGAAAAACAACATCATCACCATCACCATCACCTTTGACAACCTCAACAACACCTTCATCACCAGCACCGACATCCGAAACCAAATTCCCCTCTATGTCTAAACTCCGTTCAAGCACATCAATCTCCTCAGCATCCAACAAAATAGAAGAACTTTGATTTTTCTTCAACTTCTTAGCAACAACTTTGCTAGAAATGCCAGACTTGCGTTTCTTCTCCTTAGCCTCAATAGCAGTCTCCTTTTTACTTTGCTTCTTTTCACGAGCATAGGCAGGAGGAGGCCTTTCACCATATTCAACATTAGCAATTTCAAAAACTCTATTCAAGCGCCTATAATCACTCCCAAGAATCTTATCAATATATTTTTCTCGCTCAACACATACTTGCCAAGCAAATCCTCAGCCCGGCTTTCCACAGATTTCATAAATTCTTCATCAGAAGAAAATGTCCTCGGGCAATGAAAATCGTTATCCGGGTACTTATAGTTTATACCTTGAACTTTCTTAGGATAAAAACGCTGAAAGGACCATCCTTTTTTCAATGGCCAAATTTTGGCAGCAGCATATTCCTCAACCAGATCCCTAGCACATTGCAGCGAAGCTGTACACTTGTACGCCTTCACAGCAGTCTTTGAGATCATGGAAGAAGGAAAAGAAAGAGATAGCTTAAAATTCTCAATTTCATTATGGCGGCCATCGGATACTTCTTCATCATTCTCTTTGTAAAAGGGTCCCGCTCCTCAACCATGGGCACCTTATGATAAAACCAGTATCTAGACCAATCCCCAGTACCCCACTTATTTTGTGTCGCCGGAGAAATCTGGACAGCGTTGCGGGCAGCCTTAAAACTTGTGCAAGCAAAATACTTAGTAATCACTCGCCCTTCAAGCATAAACTCCTTGAATTGAGTATGCATCTCAAAAAGTTCAAAAAAGCTATAATGTCAGCATTAACCTCCTGAGATTTGATGGCCCAGACAAACTAAGCCAGCCTAACTACACCATTTGAAGTCAGATGGTGCATTTGAATGTTGAAAGCTTTTAGCACATCCTCAACGAAGTCTTGGCAAGGGAAGCGAAGGCCAGCAGTGAACAAATCCCGATAAACAATGCATTCATCGGGATGCGGCTTCGGATTAGTCTCCAAAGGATCAGGCACCCTCACTTGATCACGGTCAACCAGTCAAAACTAGCCGTTGGATTCAAAATTCAAATAGGCCAACTCCAAAGTTTGGACGGCGTTTACCAGGCAAAGTTTCATATAAACTTTGCGGGGTTCAGACCTTTGGAGTAGGCCTTCGCCCGTGAGGGGCTGCCGTTAGGAAACAACCTTGACGTACAAACATCATTTCCAAACTTTGGAGACAGATATCTCATTACAAACATTTGAGATGCTAACGTGAACAATGAAGATAACACAAACACTTCGTTGTGCATGTTTCCAACTTCGCTTATGAATTTTCATATGTTTTGAATCGACTGGCGAAGAGGACTTCGTCAGACTTTGGACGCTCAGCGAAGACCACGTGGATACTTCGCTGTATTTATAAAACTCCGCATATACGATTTCATATGTTTCAGGTTATCCGGTGGAAGATAACTTCGCCCGACTTTTGGTGACCAGCGGAGCTGACGTGGCGGCTTCGTGTAGAAGTCCGTGTACTCTCAATTGAGTCAAGAAATCATGGTCAAGCCTAAAGTTGTCTCAGAAGACAAAAAGGAAAAGGGCGAAGTATGCTTCGCCACTTCGTCGATATGCTTTCTAGCTAGATGTGAAGCGAGTTCTATGGCCAATTTTGTAAATAGCGAAGCCAGGGGGCCTATAAATACCCCCTGGAATGTAAGTTTTGGGACGAATGAAAAAAGAAATCACAACTCACATATTGCTTCATCCGATATGTGTATGTGAGCCTTCCACCCAACACCTTTGAAGAAATAACTTTGGCAATGCCTGATCCAACCGCAGACTTACTGTTATATGTATCAGCAAATGAAAGAATAGTTAGTGCAGTTTTGATACAAGAAGAAGAAAATGAGCACTCAACAAGGCAAATTCTGGTATACTTCGCATCCGAAGCCCTGTCAGGATCAAAAATTTTCTACTCAGAAATAGAGAAGATTGCATACGAAGTACTTATGGCACCAAGAAAGTTGAAACATTACTTCCAAGCACACAAAATAAGAATACCAACAAATCAACCCCTCAAAGAAGTATTACAAGGCTGTAAGTCCTCTGGAAGATTGGGAAAATGGGCATCAGAACTATCTCAATACTTCATCAAATTTGAGAAGAGAACAGCGATCAAATCTCAAGTACTGGCCGACTTCATACAAACTGGACACCATCAAAATACAATAAAAAAATAGAGCAGCCAGAATGGATAATCTATTGTGATGGTGCTTGGGCTTCGCTGGCGCCGGAGCAGTAGCAATCATAACTTCACCTTCCGGAGTCAAGCTCAAATACGCAGCAAGACTAGACTTTCAATGTACAAATAACATTGCAGAATGTGAGGCAGTACTATTGGGACTTCGCAAGGCTAGGGCAATGGGAATTTAAAAGTTAATAATCAAAATAGACTCAAGTTGTGGCTAGGTACATAAAGAAAAACTACAAAGTAAGCAACCCAGAGCTAACAAAGTACCTCCAACTGTTGAGAGATCAAGAAAAACACTTCGCCGGATTCATAGTGAAGAGTATCTCAAGAAATGATAACACAGATGCAGACAAAATTGTAAAAGCTGCTGTCCAAAAGTTAGAGCTACCACCAGAAGTATTCTTCCAAACTATTACCGAAGCTTCAACAAAAGCAAAAGTTGAACAACCCAAAGAAGTACATATAATCAAAAGCGAAGACTGGAGGGCTCCAATCATGGCATTCATCAAGGGATTTTACGAGTCAGAAAATGAAGTTGATGAAATAAGAATGAAGCAAAAGACCAGAAGTTACAAATCATCAATAAAGAACTATACAAGGAAGGAATTTGCGAGCCACTTCTAAAGTGTATTTCAAGAGAAGATGGAAAAAATCTCCTGAAAGAAATACATGAGGGAATCTGCGGATGCCACGCTGGGGCTAGATCAATAGTTGGGAAAGCTTTTGGGCAAGGGTTTTTCTGGCCAACCGCTCAAAGTGACAGCAAAGAAATAATTCGGACCTGTCACAATTGCCAAATGGCAGGAAGCAAAGTCGATGCACCAGGAACAAACTTACAGCCAATTGAACCAACTTGGCCACTCGCAAGATGGGGCATCGACATAATTGGAAAATTACCCCCGGCTCAAAGGCAACTACCAATATGCAATAGTAGCAGTTGAATATTTCACCAAGTGGATTGAGGCAAAACCAATCACAAACATGTCTTCTTACACAATAAAAAAATTCCTATAGCAAAACATCATATGCAGATTCGGAGTTCCAAGACACATCACTGTAGATAATGGAACCCAATTTGATAGCGAAGACTTCAGAGAATACTGCCACTCATTGGGAATCAAACTCTGTTTTGCATCCGTAAGACACCCACAGTCCAACAGAGCAGTAGAGAGAGCAAACAGGATAATTTGCACAGGAATATCAAAGTGTTTAATAGATTAAAAAAGGGAAAATGGGTAGATGAATTACCAAGAGTTATTTGGTCTCACAACACATCGAAGCCAAGGCCAACAAATTTTTCTCGATTCAAGTTACTGTACGGAGATGAAGCAATAAACCCCGAAGAAATAAAGTATGAGGGACCAAGAACAAACATTCAAATGATCACAGAAGAAAATCAAGCAACAAGTAAAGATTTACTCGAAGAAGAAAGAAATAAAGCACTTGAAAATATCAAGAAGTACCAACTCGAATCACAGAATTGGTACAATAAAAATATCAAGCTAAGAGAGTTAGCACCAAGAGATTTTGTCCTCAAAAGAAAAAGAGACGAAGACACAGTGAAAAAATTCCAACAAAAGTAGGAAGGGCCTTTCATCATCACAAGAACAAGCAAAGAAGGTGCATATCATCTAGCAAATCTGAAAGGTGAAGAACTCAGTCACACTTGGAATATAGAAGCACTTCGCAAATACTACCCATAGCCAAACTAGAAGAGTAGTTTTCTTTTCTGCAAAGTAGAAGTAGAAGTTCTATTCCAAGCAAATTTACAACGTAATCAAGCTGCACTCTTTTTTTACTCAGGGAAAACCCTCTGTAGGGTGAGTGGTTTTTTAATGAGGCAGTCTCTTTGTACATCTCATGAAGTATAAATGAGAAAGTAGTTTCCCCAAAAGAAATGTCTTCACATTATATGATAAAAAATAAAATGCCGAAGAGTATAACCAAATTATATTCTCACATTGGCATAAACCTCGCAAAAATGTAAGTTAGCATCAACATTTTTATCAAATCTATAAAATGCTAACTTATCCAATACAAACAAATCCCGTCCAAATTTTTTGACTTATTTTTACTAAGGTAAAAATGCTTCACTAAGGTGAAAATGGTTCTGGTTTCTAAGCGAAGTATACGCGTCTACTTTGAACGAAAAAAAAGGGACGATATTTCAAAATTTGCTAAGGAAAATTTCTCGACTTCTTTTCTTCAAGAAGAAAATATTTTAAACTTCCAAGCGAAGTATACGCGTCTACTTCGAACGAAAAAGAAGGGATGGCGTTTCAAAATTTGCTAAGGCAAATTTCTCGACTTCTTTTCTCCAAGGAGAAAATATTTTAATCTTCCAAGCGAAGTATACACGTCTACTTTGAACGAAAAAGGAGGGACAACGTTTTAAAATTTGCTAAGGCAAATTTTTTGACTTCTTTTCTCCAAGGAGAAAATATGTCAAACTTCCAAGCGAAGTATACGCGTCTACTTCGAACGAAAAAGAAGGGACGGCGTTTCAAAATTTGCTAAGGCAAATTTCTCGACTCCATTTATCTAAATGTTTCTAAGCAAAGTGCACACGCCCACTTCGAATAAAAAGAAGGAATTCCCAAAAATACAAGCAATATAATTTAAAGTATTTATTCCGTACACATTCACACAAGCGAAGGAAAACTCACAAACTTCGCAATACAACAAGAATGTTTACAGTACAACTTATCCAATTATAAACAAAATATGTTTACAAAATCAGTTATCTTGAGAACTAACTACTTCGGCAGCATCACCAAGTATGTCGCTTACAACTTCGTTAATAGTTTCATCCGCTTCACGGCGTAAATAATCTTCGCAAACATTCGCTGACGAAGTACTCGACCCCGATGACTATAGAAAAAAGAGGTCAGCAAATAAAAGTACAACCCAGAAGAAAATTAAACAGTACTTCACGAGGACAACAATTAGACGGCTTTAGAGTATTCAGAGTTTTATCTATTTGCTGATTGCTGATGGGCGGTGAACTGGCGTGCCATGGCGAGGACAACAGTTAGACGGCTTTAGAGTATTAGTAAGCATACAATTTGCGACGTTTGGTCTTCAGAGTAGTTATTATCTCATAGTTGCCTTGTTCTCCATGACTAAAAGCTTATAATTTGCGACGACTGTGGACCAAACTAAAGCTGTCCCAAACTTAATTGATACGTAAAGAAAAAAATATGTACGTAATGAAAAAAATAGTGTGACCACACACATAGTAGTCCTAAAATTAAATATTGGAATTGACAAGAAGGATAGCTATTGTAAAAATTGTAAATTTCTTGGTTCACTGTTTGAGAGCATGTCCTGTTTTTTTTTTTCGCGACCGACACTTCACCCGTTTTTCATTAAGAGAAAAGTTCTTTTTAAAACAGTAGTACATAGTGATCGCACTTGCTGGCAAGCAGCCAACTCGTTTGATCAAGCAAAGACATTCCTAACTACTGGATACACTATTGCTCGATTACATAATAACACCATTTGGCGACATTAGATTCACGATGGCTGCTGCCGGACCGAAGCCACCCATAGCCCATGCTTCCGCTTCCTTTACGATTTTAGTGACAACGGCAACTAGGCGCCACGCGACAAGGAGCACCAACGCGTCAAAAACCTTCCTTGAGTTTGTTTCCAGGCGGCGTCGCAGGAGCAGCCACCATGAGTCAATCTGTTCGTCCATCGACGGCATGAGGCTAGACAGGTTCATGGCGTTCAGCAACTCATACCATACCTGTCTTGCAAAGACGCAACCCAGCAGGAGGTGATCGCACGTCTCTGGCGCCTGATCGCACAAGCAGCAAGTGTCGGCCGACTGCAATCCATGCCTGGCTCGCCGCTCCGATGCCCATAGTCTTCTATGCAGGACGAACCAAAAGAACAGCTTGACCCTGGGTGGAGCTTTGGTGTTCCACAGCTCCCTCGCACCATGGAGCTCCGTTGTCCCGGCAAAGAGCGCTCTATACGTGGCAGCAGCCGAGTACGAGCCGTCAGTCGACCATTTCCAGGAGAATTTATCTTGCTCGGACGGCTGCAGCTGGACTGCCCGAACAAGCATCCACACACGAAAGAAATCCCGAAGCACCTGTACCGTGGGTGGTCCTACGATGTCGCGCGCCCAGCTATTGTCATGACAGGCACCTCTGAGAACTCTTCTCCGACCTGCCCTCGACGTCGCGGAGTATAGCGCCGGCGCATAGACCTTAAGGATGCCGGTAGGCGCCCAATTGTCATGCCAGAACCGCACGGACGCCCCATTGCCTACCTTGACGGTGATACTCACGTCGCTTAGCGCGGCCACACATTTCTCTGCCCTCGACGGTAGTCCTGCCCAGCAGCATTCGCCGTCCGTGCGCGCCAGCCATTCCTAACGCAACCTGAGAGCAAAGCCGAAGAGACGAAGGTCGATGATGCCTAGACCGCCTAGCTCCTTTGGGCGGCATGCCGTGAGCCACGCAACTTTGCACTTGCCCCCGGAGCAGCTCTCCGCGCCCGACCAGAAGAAGGCGCGTCTCCGTTTATCAATCTGCTTAATCCCCCAAGCCGACAAACAGCAAGCAATGCTGACATGAACAGGGATGGCTGATAGTGTGACCCTGGTTAGCAGCAGACGACCAGCGTTGTTGAGCAACTCCGATTTCCAGGTGGGGATCTTGGCAGCGACAGCGTCAATCAGCGGCTGCTCCGCGGCGTGTTTTAGTCTATGAATCGACCCTCGGCGCCCGACGGCATCTCCTTGATGGTATCCCATACCTCTTGTTCGGAGAAGCAGCAATAGATTCCGGACATGTCAAGTTGCGGCGGCAGCTGACCCAGATCAATGGCATGCCGACGCTGGAATGGTTTCCCAAGAATCTCATCGTAATACTCATAGATAGGATGCGACTTCTCCTCGTTGGTCGACAACCACGAACCATTATGCATGATCGTGGCATTTGGTTTTTCCTGCTTCAGTGGCTTGCTTGGAGATGAAAAAAAAATCTCGTGTTGGCATCCCAGGTACCGTATCCTCGATCGTTGCCTCGCTATCGTCCTGGACAAGGATGCGAGACCAAGGCAATGATGTTTCGGCTGGCTGCGCCACCGAGCCTCAACAACCGACAGTTCACGATGATCTTGCGCTGCGTCAAGCTGAGCAACGATTTCACGCGCCGCAAACAACTCGAGCCGCACGCTACCCACCTTGTTCGCGGTTTTTGGTCGAGGACTCTGCAGGCGTCGACGCCCGAGACCGGAGCTTCCCATGCCCGCTTGACGACGTCCTCGAAACCTTCGAGTTTGATCCAGTTTGGCCCAAGGCAACTGCAGGAGGAGTGGGGCGTGATCGGACAGGCAGCGCAAGTGGTGATGTGAGTATGTCTCGAGCCAATCGACAGAAGCAAAAGCACGGTCCAGCGTTGGTGTACGACGTTCACTGCGACATCTGCAACGGCCACAGCCTTCGGCGTGCTGCAGAGCTGGGTCGGCCGAGATCATGCGGACAGGAGAGAGTGAGCGCCCGGCGCCAAGACCAAGGTCAGCGGCTGCATCCAGGAATCCTGCGCCACGCGCCCCCCCTGGCTGCTGAAAATCTGCTCGGATGCCAGGCACCCGGATCCGTGCATGTCGACGCGACCGGGCACCGCACCTCGCCCACCGTGACGACATGGGCCGCCTGACGCCTCTGGAAAGGTGCCTCCAAGGTGCGCTGCGCCCTCGGGTCTTGCGCCTCCCCGAACCTCGTCGTTCGGGGACGCGCGCCTGCGCCACCGGAAGTTGCTGTCGTCGCTGTCGCTGTCGGAGTCGTCGTTGCGGCGGCGGCCGTACCCTTCGTCGTCGGACGGCGGCGGGGTGTGCCAATCTTGATGCTCGGCGATACATAGCCGCACCAGGCAGCGTAAGGCAGGGACGTGGTGGTGGATCATCTCTTCACGGCGGAGGAAGAGCGGCGGGCCGGCGTCATGCTCCTCCTCTTTCTCCGGGATCGCCATAATCTTCTCGTCCGGCACGAGATCCGGGTGCGCGCACCTGCTGAGACGAAGAGCTCGCGCTCATCATCTGGATCACCGACGGCGCCGTCGTCCGCCACATGCGCACGAACACACGAAGACCCAAGTATGGTATGCACCGTCTCCGCCGCCGTCTCCTCCGATCTCGCGTGTGCTGGGATACCCTTCATACCGATCAGCACACGAGACCTGAATGGCCCCGCCGACGCCATGATCATTCTCGACCATGGGCTCCAGTGCAGGGTAAGGGCACCCGCCATGGGGGGTGGGGTGCCGAGGACCAACTTCCGATCCTCGCGACGCTGAAACCTGACGATGAAGTCCTGCGGCCAGAAGCGCCGCGCCGACATGAGGTCCACCGTGATGCCGAAGGAGTCGCAGAGGTGTGCCCTGTTCATCTCCGGCGTGACTGGTGGCCGGGGGCCGAGCACCAGAGCGACGAGCGACAGAGAGCATGCCGCAGTGCCGCCGAACGTGGAAGGACGACCATCTCCAGCAAGGGATCCCGCACCCGGGCCCTGGGCGACGCCGATCGTTGCTGGACCCGGCTAGGTGGAGGCGGCACCACCGCACGCTCCATGAAGACCTGGGACAGCATAGCCACATCAGGGTTAGCCTCCTCGGCCGGCGCACTGGGAGGCGCCGACCCCCCAGACGTCCCTGATTGGTTGCCAGGGTCGAAACCCCCTGGCAGCCGTCTGCATGGTGGGCGCCACACCCAAATCGGCGATGGCCCGGTCGTGGCGGTTGTGGCATGCCGCGTTGCCGTGCACCTCCGACGACCCCAGAGGTGCGGATGGCACGACAGGTGGCTCCAGGGTAGCCGACGCAGCACGGTCCATAGAGGTGGACCTGGCTTGACGGTGATGGCAAGTTGGCGCGCGACGGGCAGTTCCGGGGTGGCCGACGCAGCGCGATCCGAGGAGATAGACCTTGCATGGCGGCGACGACATCGGGTTGCCCCGTCCCCGCGGCCCCGAGCACGTGAAGGGGACCGGCCACGTTTGCCGTCCCACCGGTCGTCGTTTGGGGCACAAGGACAATCGCGTGCCTGGTGTCCTTCCTACAGACAGTGAAAGCAACGAGAAGGAAAAGTACACTCGATCCGGACGTGATCAACGCCCAGACAGTCGAAACAACGAGCAATGAGATTCTACGGTACCGAGCACCGTCCGTGGGATGTCGACGTGCGCCGCCAGCGCCGCATGCTCTCAATCTTCCGGAACCCCTCCGAGTCCGGCGGCGAGGCCATGCGTGGGGGGTGGACGACAATGGATCTGAGCCGGTCCGGCCTAGCCCTAGCGGGCGAGGGACCTCACGACGCGCCGCAGCCATGAACCCGGACAGCTCAGCCCTACGGTGGTGGCCACGACGCGCCGCAGCCATGAACCCGGACGGCTCGGCCCTATGGTGGTGGTCACGACGATGGCGGCGTGGCTCAGTGGGAGCCTTGCCCTTCCCGCGTTGCGGCGGCGAGATGTCCTCCATAGAGGAGTCCTCCGAGTCGGTGAGACGAACCCTCCCTCCCGGGGAAGCAAGGAAGGGCTCGGCATCAGGGTTGAGCGAGCTTGCGCGGAGGACGTGCGACGCATGCGCCGTCGCGGCCAGAGGAGGGAGGCGGAGAGGGCTGTCCGCGTCCTGACGAGCAGTCTCCTCCTCCTCCTCACACTCGTCCTAACGACGCTCGGGCGAGTCACGACGGGACGGCGAGCCACGCTCCATGGCAGGCCAGGTGCAGTCCTGGCGCAGCGGCAGACGGCGGACGGCGGCGAGGCGGGTGGATAGGGGAGAGGGTGGCTGGACGGGCGCTGGTAGAGCATGTCCTGTTGAAGCATGATGTTTGGAATTCATTGTCACGTTCTCTTTGAGTGCACGGTCCATGGATGCACGGCCTTCTCGCAGCTTGATGTCCATTTCAGCACGATGAAGCATAACCACACTATTCATTTCTTCACGCTCATGCTTCATCCTCTCTTCCAGATCGTAAGGTGTGCAATACAAACTGTTAAGGAAATGAGGGTAATCACAAGCAACACTGAGAAGCAAATACCTGATTTTAGGATTTTGGATTTCTTCCAGCAGCATGCCAGCAATACCCAAGGTAGTACAGCTGCAAAGGGCTCACATGCACAAGAACTTTTAACTGTGATTTCAGCATGGCAAACCTTTCTAGCAGACACACTTACCCACTAATTCCTGAATGCTTACACAGGATACCAAAGTTGTGCACAGTCCACACATCAATGTAATGTTAGAATGGGGTTCTGCTAAGAATTGATTAAGATATACAGACATTTGATATTTGAAGTATAAACTACCAACAACTGCTCTTAACAAATTTGCTGAATCTGCGCAAACTTCCTTGAGAGACTGACTCAGTTCAGGACACTGCAAGACAAACGCTAATCTTCATACAAGAAAAGCAACAGATGAGCACACTGGATTGCAATCTGCTAGTAGATTGCACATTGCTGACTTGCTGAGCCAACATACCGGCTTGTCAATTGTTATTATCTATTTAGCTTCATGGCTCAAGCTTCAGAATGTAAAAGATAAATAGATAATACATAATTCTTTCCTTATTAGTTATTAGAAAAGAAATCTTGTTAGCCAACACTGCTATGTGCTATCCACAAGGCGACAACTCAGTAGCAATAATATAAATCTAATGATCCTTGCAATGACAGACAAGTGTCCAAACATCAGATTTAGATAAAATACTATGTAAATACATGATGTTTAATTAAAAATGCAACACACCCTTACTTTGAATCCATAATTTGGAGAAAATAAATCATTTGGTAGGTATAGTAGTGATGCTAAATGAAACAAAAATTGACAACAAATGGAATATACGTCACTGGCAATTATCAGCTCGAAGTGACATTTTTTACCACAATAATGTGAACAGCAATAGTAATACAGTCACACGACATTATATGCTGCTGATCAGCTGAACTCAATTTGCTATTCGCCTTAAATATATTCAACCTACTTCATTCAGACATGCCAAATAATAACGCAGTGTTTCTTTATTTCAGACATCAGATAAGTACAACAATCTGTAGGTTAGTATCTTGGAACACTAAAATTTTCATTCAGAAATGTGTGTTCTTACTTTTTTTTTTTGGGATCGTGTAAAAATCCATTACAAAAGGACAGGCTAACCGCTAATGTGCTACTGATATCTAGTAAATCATTTTTTCCACTGCTACTATCAGCTAATTAAGCTCTTGATCGATGCCGAAGAACAGCTAACTGTTCCGATATTCCAAAGCTAAGCTGCTGCCTGCATATTAAACAAGCAAGCTACATACTACAAAACAAGACGAATTAACCTCAACTACAAACAAATCTCGAGCAATAGTGCAATCTACTTAAGGGCCACAAAGAATGTTATAGCTGATTAACAACAAGGATATGTCAGTGACTTTTGTGATCAATCCACGACGAATGTTATTACTGAAACTAGACGTTCTCAATCAAGACACATTCAGAATCATGTATATGGAAAGAGTGCAGCTTTAAAATGAAATGGGTAATGTGCTTACTCTAAGGATAGAAAATGGATTATGAAGTATTAGTCTCCTGAATTATAATATCTCTGTTTTATATTATTGTGGGAAACTTAGAGAGCCATCCTCAGGCACAACTATATCCCGAAGAACACTACATCCCAATATACCCAAATGAGTGAGACAGACTTAACCTACAGACTTGACTTGATCTTTCAGTGAGCCCTCTAGCACACTTGTCATCCTTTTATGTTCTAAATCAATCCATTCACAAAGCTAAAATTCAAAGAGTGACACCCCTCAAATTCCATTCTGAACTTTCTGTTCAAAATTTCCCAAGTCATCATATGAATGTAAAGACATGATGTTTACTTCAAAATGCAACACACCCTGCATTTTTGAAGTTATATAACTTATAATTGGGGTGACAAAGTATACGGGTCAATCAACAGCTTGAACATGTTTAAGCAAGCAAAACATTTGGCTACCCAACAAAAGTTGTTTCAATTGTTGAGACAATGGTCTATCACAACAGTGATTAAAATCTGTAAAACTACAAGGCAAAACACTGACCGATCACAAAAACCTTTGACAGAAAAATAACTCTGGCAATCAGGAATGCTAGTTCCTAGGTGAATCGCATTGGTCCCATTTCCACATCTATTCTTCCATTTTGATAGTATGTTGGAAATCTAAAATTTTCATTCAGACATGCGTGTTCTTACTGAATCCATTACAAAAGGGCAGGCTAATGTGCTACTGATATCTAGATAGTAAATCATACACAATCGGATGTGCTGATGCATCCAGAACTAACGAGATTAGTCACTGGTTTAGGTACATCCATGGTCCCTTGAGTGGCCAGAGAGATTTTAAATCCACCAAACATGTATTTCGATTCAAACATTATACTGGAAAGAAGTGCTCTGCTGTATTCCCAATTCATGGTATACGAGATAAATCAAATGCAAAACAAGTCCAGAGGATGGGAACCTTGCCTTCTGTGGTTGGACCTCGATTGGAATCCGGGGCGAACGGGGGGAGCCAAGCACGTCCTTGGCAGCTGCGACGACGGCGCCGGCGGGGGGCATGGGGCGCGGGCGCAGGTGCTGCTCGCTTCAGGCGGCGGCGCCAGGAATGAGGCAGCCGCGAAGACGCTAGACACGGGACAGTGCAGGCCGGCGATGACGGCGCCGCGCGAGGGAAGGCCGGCGGCGTCTAGGGCGCGTGCTTCGCGTAGGAAGCCGGCGGCGTCGGACGCATCCTTCGCGTAGGAGGCCGGCGGCGTCTAGGGCGCGAGGGAAGGCAGTTGCGTCCTTCGTGTAGGAGAGAGCAGGATGGCCGCGGCGGCGGCGGCGGCGAGGCGACGGAGAGGGCTGGCGGCGTGTGAGGTGGGGGAGAAGCGACGGGAACGGGAGAAGCACTACAAGCGCTAGTTTTGCGTGGGCGGGCCGGTGGCGGTGTTGAGATGCTCAGCGAAAAGACCATAGTGCCCTTGAACAAAATAAATTAACCGAGATAAATATTTGGTGGAGGCATCCAGAGCCATCTGAAAGCATTTAAATGTTTTTCCAACCATTGTAAAAGGGCTCTATTGGTTTAAGTTTAAGAGTTGGGACGATTATATTGTTTTGAGATTGATGTACCACACTCACGAGAGTGGTGTTGCATGGATTAAACTGAGTCATGTTGTGAACTTGTGCTCATACTTGGCTTGATATTCATGTACATGCGTTGTTTAAGGCAGAACACGGTCGGTGATAGCCTGGAACCTAGGTTTTACGACAAAGTTCAGGGAGGAACTAAGGTACTGTTAGCCAACAGGTGTCATGCGAGATGTTTGGGCTAAAGAACAATGCATATGAGGATTTTCTTGTGGTGAGAACACATACCGATAAGCCCTCCATTTATAAATATACGACGTTGAGGACAAACTAATTAATTCAAAAAGAATTGAAAGTGATAGAGCAATTAGTTTTGCGTTTGATTGATATACCTAATCAACCGGAACCGTTATTGATTTACAATTGATATATACACTACCCTCACCCAAAAGAACTTGGTGTTTGTTTTTTGTTTTAAAGCCAAACTATATCAAGTTTGGGTAAATCTAATGTCAACTTGGAGATGATGATGATGAACTGCCTCTAGAAAACTTTTCATCCATTTTTCTGAATTTTGAAAGTCATTTAGGTTGACCTAATGTCAACTCTTGAAGTGGAGTGATAAAAGTTAAGCAAATCTCTATAGTTCTATAAGTGCATGTTATTATTTGCTTTTCGTTACTTTATAAAAAATAAAATAATATGGGTATTTATAAAAAATAAAATAATATGGGTATATACATCTGGTCAAAACGTTTTCAAAATGTTTTCCACACAATAACAGACACCGATTAGGCCCAGCCCACAATATCTTGTCAGCGCAGACCAGCCCAAGCCCAGAGAAGGATGATAACCACAGTCAAGTCGATTCGACATTCGAGGATTAGCCTAAAAAAAAAAAAAAGAGGATTAGCCTCAGCACGTCACCCGCCGCCGCTGCCCTTGCCCGTCGGCGAGTCGGCGTCCTCCATGTCCATGGCCGACCAACGCCTTCACTCCAAGACCCCCCGTCCCGTCAATCCTCGGCCTTCGCAAGCGACACGCCGGCATCTCACGCGGCCGTCGCCGTGTCCGGCCTCCCCGATGGACGTCGACGACCTCCTCTGCGAGATCCTCCTCCGGCTGCCCCCACTTCCCTCCTCGCTGCCCCGCGCGTCCCTCGTCTGCACCCGCTGGCGCCGCCTCGTCACGGATACCAGCTTCATCCGCCGCTTCCGCGCCCACCACTGGAGGCCCCTAGGCGTCTTCTTCGGCGACGGCGACGGTCTCTCCTTCAGCTTCGTCTCGGATCCGCGGTACCCTGCCCTGCTGCCCGAGCGCGTCTCCGTTTGCGTGCTGCGCGACGTCTCCGAGAGGTACGTCTGGGAGATCCACGGCTGCCGCCACGGGCGCGTGGTCCTCGCCCACAGGGGCCGATCTGGCCAGGGCATCCGCCAGTTCCTGGTGTGGAACCCCGTCACAGGCGAGGCCCATTGCCTGGACATCTCGCAGTTCGTAGATCCTGTCCGGAACCAGAATGGATCGTATATGAAAGGTGCGGTGATCGGTGCCTCCGGCGACAAGGGTCCCTTCAAGTTTGCTCTGGCGTGGAACGAGCTCCACCACAGCATTGCACATGTCTGCGTGTACTCGTCGGAGACTGGTGTGTGGGGTGGTGTCGTCTCTGCAGAAATCGAGCCATTGTCCAGTGTTGGCTATGGAAATGTCCTGGTTCCCTTTACTGGATTCTGTTTGGCAATCAGGTTCACGTCCTTCAGTTCGATCTGGGTAACCAGAACCTAGATGTGATACAAGGGCCACCGGTTGAAGAAGACCATTGGGGCATCTTCTTGTGTACCCTAGCGAAGGGCGGTGGCCTTAGCTTAATAGTCATGTCAGATAAACTCAAAGCTCAACTTTGGTTCTGGGAGAGATCGCTGGATTCTGATGGTGTTGCAGTTGCTCGAGGATGCATGGAGGAACAATTGAATTGGACAAGCTTCTTTCTTTAAGATCATGGGAGTACCAGAGAGTGCGTTGGCTTGCAGGGGATGATAATGTGATGTTTGTGTCAACAAATAGAGGCGTCTTCATGGTTGATCTTGAGTCAATGGAGTTTCAAAAGATTTTCGAAACCAGCATTGCTACCACTCAGTGTATCCATCCATTCAAGAATCGATATGGTCAAGGTAATTACCTGAATTTACATTGCAAGTATACCAGAAGCTTTGTTCTTTTTCCAATAATTGATCTGTTGAATACTGCAAGTCCTTTTCTCTTTATTAAAGTTAATTGCATTGTTTTCAGGCAACTCATTTTCTTTATATGAGTCTTGGTATGACTGTATGAGTCTAAAATCTTGAATCCTGACTTGCTCTATTCTTATCTGGTGAAATAATGAAGAAATTTCACTTATTGACGAGCCTTGCTTAATTGATTTTAGTGACGAGTTCATTCGCACCAGGCATTAAATGAACCTATTTTTTAATCTTTATCAGGTTAACCTTATTAAGATTAGCAAATCATTTTTTACTGTAGGTTTTTGTGCATTTTAATTTTATCCACTATATGGTGTAAAATAAACTCACTTTGAAAATGATTGTGTGATGTCTTTTACTTGTAAGTATGAATTATGTTTCTATAATGCAATTGCTACTATTCTGTAATGGCAAGGGGATATAATGACATGCTGGTATATGCAAACTGTTATTTGTTTTCAAAATCTTAGTTGCTCATCATTCATCACGTATTTGCTCATTTTGGATTTGGATTGCCATTTTTTGAGAGCTATAAATAAACTGGATGCAGTTGTCATCTGAGAGTTACAGACTTACAACCACTTTCTTTTTATATGTTACCTGTTATTGCTTACATAATTCCCTCGCAGTAGATGATAATTTTCCCTTCATTCATCTGGTACTTGTTACAACAGTGCTATGGTTGCTGCTGCAGCAAGCCATCTCAGTAGCTATTGTTTATACATACAAGAACTCACGCAGCAGCAGCTGTAGGAAAAGCTGAAGCGAGCAGGCAGGATAAAGAGATCACAGTAGAACTGGTGATTTAGCAATAGGTTCAGATCACAATTTTATCCACACCTCTCTACTCAATTCCTTCTATATATACATACTCACACGAACATGCACACTGCTCGATTAGTCCTGTCTCAATATTTGACCTAGTTAGAACCCACTGTTAAGGTGACTGACATGCCTTTGGTTACACTTACACTTTTTCCTCAGTTGCCTGTTCTCCCAGGCTTGTGGTCATCCTGTGGTTGTGGCTGTAGTAGTTACTAATACAATCAGTGCCATAGTGCCATGATAAAAACTCTTACATAGGTGGTCTCACAATCTGTTGTTGACATTTTCTGAGAGCTATAAATAAATTGGATGCCATTGTCATCTCAGGGATACAACCAGTTACTGTTTATTTGTTATCCATTGTTGCTTACAGAATTCCCTTGCAGTAGTTGATAATAGTTTCCCTTCATTCAGCTGGAAATGTCAGATTAAATAAAATAGGATTAACACAGGATAACTTAGGTGGGGAAGTGATACAGGGGACAGTAGAATCGGTGATTTAGGAATAGGTTCAGACTACATTTTTCTCCACAGTCCACACCTCTCTACTCAATTCCTTCTACATATGTATATTCACAAAAACATGCATACTGCTGGGCGAGGCCCGTCTACAGTATTTGACCTGGTCTGAACCCAGATAGTTTTAGGGTGACTGGTATGCCCCATGGTTACTTTTATCCCCAGCTCCCTTTTCTCCCAGGCTTGTGGTCATCCTTTCGGTTGTGGCTGTAGTTGTTACTAATACAAAGCACTGCCATGTTAAAAAAAAAACTTACATTGGTGATGTGACAATCTTCACAGCCTTTGGGGACATTCTTGAGTTCCATCAGAAATTCCTCGAAATTTCAGTTTGGTAAAAATTAAAACATTACAACCAAATCTTCTCAGAATTTTTTCAGCAGTACATAACATATAGTGAGTAACAGAGTAATTATACTCTTTACAAATTGGGTTAGTGCTTTCATAATGCAGTGGCTCTGTTGTGTCATGCATCGTGTTGCTTAAAAGTTCTATGATATATCTTTTAATAGCATGTATATTACGATGCATCCTGTTTGGCATATGTGTTCTGCTATGCTGTTCTGATCTGGATAGTCATTTTATTTCACTCATAGAGTTCTTCGAGTACCTAACAGATCCAAGGATAGCAAAAGTTTGGGAAAGTTCACTTGTTGATTGTCCATATCCTTAGAGGTTAATCAGCTTAAATAGGAATATTAATAAGTCATATAGATCACTTTGTTGAAACTCTGCAATGCTGCAGAGGATACTTTTGTTAGGCCAACTCCACATGAGTTGAGTGAAACAGCTTTCATGAAGAAATTGCCTAGAGACAACATTGGGTGCCACGGACATTTAAGTTAGTATCGTAAAACAGTGCTGGATAAATGCTTGATATAATCCTCATAAATATTACTCTGTTTTTTTTTTGGCATGTCCCCTTCAGACAGTAAACAAAGTTGTTAACGGCATCTCTGTTTGTTCTATGTGAAGGTACTGTCTTGGCAAACTGCAGCTTGGGATCAATATCTATTTCATGACTAAGGTTTGTTCTGATATCAATTTGAATCTGGAAATGATGAGCTTCAAGCTTATGCCTGCGGGGAGAGTTTTGGTGGCATCAGTCTGTCTGCTCGACATTTGTGAACTTGGCAGCTCGTAGAGTATCTACTATTTTTTTTTTTATCTTGGAATGCTATCAGTATCAGGTGTGGAAATGTAGGAGGCATGCCTGCGGGGGGAGTTTTGGTGGCATCAGTCTGTCTGCTCGACATTTGTGAACTTGGCAGCTCGTAGAGTATCTACTATTTTTTTTCTTGGAATGCTATCAGTATCAGGTGTGGAAATATAGGAGGCATGTCATCTGCAATATTGTCACGTCAAGTGCACTGCCGTTGGGAATTATTTGCTCTTCTACTAGTTATCATGCGTTCAGACACCAGACTGATTGTGTTGATCAGCTAAAACTGTTGCTAGTTTCTGCAATGAGACCGTCTTCAAGTATTTGATTATCTGGATTAGATTGGTAGTCTTTTTTAGCGAAGGATTGCTAGTCGTTAAAAACTGTTATTTTTTCATTTTGTGCCGGAGAGTCTTCCAAAGCTAGTCATTTTGCTAGATTGCAGTCTTCCGGAGTATTAAAGAATCAGTCGTCTGATTATCTGGAGCTTGCCTAGATTTCCAACTGGCTCCAGCTTCCAACTAGTTCTTTTCATTCTTTCAATTATAATATGGATGGATTAATGATTGATGGTTCAAAAGACCTCATATAGGATGAAGAATGCGTCGATTAAGATTCACGTTTAGACATTGGGAATTTGTCACATGCAAGTACAAAGTGTGAATTCTCTGATGATAGGAGATAATTTGTCTTTAACATATGATTGTTTTGTCCAATCGAAGAAGAAAAACACTCGATTCGGGCACCATGCGCTGGATACCTAAGCCAAGTTCAATTTCATTTTGGTAAAAGGAAAAAATATTTTTAATCTAAATTCATTGATAATAAAGCAAAGCACTTCATAAATTTTTACTCAATTCACTTCATATTTTATAATTGCTAATTTATCAATCTCATTTCATTCAAAATAAAAAATTTTTGTCATTGGAAAATTCTTCCACTTACTATAAAATTCTAGATGTTTTTTTTCCATCGGAAGGATTGAAAGAATCATATGATTATGATTACTCCTAGAAGACTCTACGGCACAAAAAGCAAAAACAAAAGCGCATGACATTTCCCACGCTCTTTTTCGAGTAATAAAAAATTGGACGGGACAGTCCTATCCTTTTCGTCGCTGCAGCTCGCGAATGGCTGCTAAACCCCTGCTCCCAATCCCCGCCGCGGCGGCGGCGGCTCGCCTTCCCTTCCGCTTCCTCTGCCCGCCAGCTCCACCTCCCCGCCGCCTCCCCTTCCAGCCCCCGCCATTCCTGCCCCAACGGCGCAGCCTCTCCGCCTGCGCCGCGCCCACAGGCAGGCGTAGCAGGCCGCCCGCCCCGATCATCAGCGAGGGCAGGGATGACGAGGACGCCGCCGTCGGCCGGGCTGTGTGTCCTGGGTGCGGGGTCTTCATGCAGGACGAGGATCCCAACCTCCCTGGCTACTTCAAGAGCCCCTCCCGCAGCTCCCAGGACGAGACGGGAGGAGGTGGAGAAGTGCTCCTGGCCGCCGACACGGATGCGTTTCTTGGAGATAATGAGGAGGTGGGGGAGGTGGAGGAGCACGCGTCGGATGCTGAATTGGAGGGCCTGGACAGCGATATCGATGACCTCCTTGAAGAATTCGAGGAGGGGGACGAAGAGGATGATGGGTCTCCGGTGAAAGGTATTGCCACTGATATGGATGATTGGGACTCTGATTGGGAGGAGATGGAAGAAGATGAGGATGAGAAATGGAGGAAAGAACTGGACGGCTTCACCCTGCCGGGTGTCGGGTACGGGAACGTCACTGAGGAGACAATCCAGAGGCTGAAGAAAGAGAAGCTGTCCAAGTCCGAGAGGAAGCGCAGGGCGAGGGAGGCCAAGAAGGCTGAGGCTGAGGAGGACTCTGCTCTCGTCTGTAGCAGGTGCCACTCACTGAGGAATTATGGGCTTGTGAAGAATGACAAGGCTGAGAACCTGATCCCGGACTTTGATTTCGATCGGTTCATTTCGTCTCGGGTCATGAAGCGGTCGGCTGGCACCCCGGTCATCGTCATGGTGGTGGACTGCGCAGACTTTGATGGGTCGTTTCCTAAGCGAGCTGCCAAGTCGCTGTTCGAGGCACTTGAAGGGAGGAGGAATTCAAAGGTGAGCGAAACACCGAGGCTTGTTCTTGTTGGTACAAAGGTGGATTTGCTTCCATGGCAACAAATGGGAGTGCGGTTGGATAGGTGGGTTCGTGGCCGCGCTAAGGCTTTTGGAGCACCCAAGCTAGATGCTGTGTTCTTGATCAGCGTCCACAGAGATTTGGCTGTTAGGAACCTAATTTCGTACATCAAGGGGTGTGCAGGACCTCGTAGCAACGTTTGGGTGATTGGTGCGCAGAATGCTGGGAAATCTACGCTGATCAATGCTTTTGCAAAGAAACAGGGTGTTAAGATCACAAGATTGACTGAAGCTGCTGTCCCGGGAACAACACTAGGCATATTGAGGGTAACAGGTGTTTTACCTGCAAAGGCAAAGATGTATGACACCCCTGGCTTGTTGCATCCTTACATAATGGCAATGAGATTAAACAATGAGGAACGGAAGATGGTTGAAATAAGGAAAGAATTGCGGCCACGATCCTTCAGGGTGAAAGTAAGTGGCTTTGTTACTAGTTTTCTCATTTGTTACCAGGAGAGAAACCTGAAATCCACACCTAGTATTTGTGTCTTGAATAAAACTTTGCAAGATGATGGTATTATTCATGTTAGTTTCCCAGCAGAGTTAATGGCTGTAACAATTGTAGGTAGGACAGTCTGTCCATATTGGAGGCTTAGCACGGCTGGATGTGCTAAAATCATCAGCACAAACTATCTATATAACCGTCTGGGCATCTTCCAATGTCCCCCTCCATCTTGGGAAGACCGAAAATGCTGATGAATTGCGAGAGAAACATTTTGGCATCAGACTTCAGGTAGATGTTTTCTAACCTGGTGGAGGCCTCTTGTAATGACATAGTTAGCTATCTTTAACAGAAGACCACTTGCAGATTACTTGGTAGTAAGGTTACCTTATTGGAAAACAGCACATGCTTTACATTAATTGAATAAACAAACCTGCTTTTATGCGCTGTGTCCAATGTAATTGTAACTGGAGTCTTGCATCTATCATAGAATCATTAAAAGAAAATATACATACTTTGCCCTTTTCTTTGTGTCATACTGATTCATATGTTGCTTCTGTTCAGCCTCCAATTGGTCCAGAGCGAGTCAATGAATTGGGTCACTGGACAGAAAGACAGATTGAGGTTTCTGGGGCAAGCTGGGATGTCAACAGTATGGACATTGCTGTTTCTGGTCTTGGATGGTACTCCTTGGGCCTTAAAGGCACTGCTACTGTTTCCTTTTGGACATTTGAGGGCATTGGTGTGACAGAACGTGATGCAATGATTCTGCACCGTGCCCAGTTTCTCGAAAGGCCTGGATTTTGGTTACCTATTGCCATTGCTAATGCTCTAGGTGAGGAGACAAGAAAGAAAAACGAGAAGAGAAAGGCTGATCAAAGAAGAAGAGAGGAAGAAGAGCTCCTTTCGGAAGAAATGGTTTAGTGATGATTCTGTAGCCCACAAAGTCAGGATTCTGTTTCTCCTGTCGACATAGGCTTTAATTTGTCCCAGTTGTTGATGCCTTTTGACATAGGCTACATCCTGTGATAATTTTTTCTTTGCTCGTATATATCTCAATTTTTCTGTCTATTTGTTTTCCATGTGTTCTTAGCAACCAGTTTTGTCAATGCTGCTTGCATCTTACAGATTCAATTCTTGCAACTTGGGCCTTGTTTAGTTTCCTCCCAATTCCAGCATTTGGCACTATGTAAAAAGAAGGTTCTCCGTCACATTAAAATGCCGGCATTTGCATGGAGTCCTAAATGTAGATAAAATTAAAAACTAATTGCACAGTTTGATTATACTTTGCAAGACGAACGTTTTGAACATAATTAGTCAATGTTTGGACAATAATTCACAAATACAAATGAAATGCTACAGTGCGCTACAAGAATTTCAGCACATCCCAATTCAAGGAACTAAACAAGGCCTTGAGAAAGATTGATATCCTTAATTGCCTATTCAGGTATGTCCAAAAACGAGACTGTTTAGGCATGCAGAGCAGCCAATTTATTATGTACTTTTTTTTTTGAACTGAAAACAATTTATTATGAACCAATGTTTTTGCCTTCTTATTTTAGCTCCAAAGAAAGGTCTCTCTTTACATGGTTGCAGCAGTAAGCGTCCACATTTTAGCATCTGTTTTCAGGTTGCAATGGAGATGTTTCAAAGGAGCATTATTTAAAAATGGAGTGTAGACTGTTGAGATACATGTAACTGGAACCTGCATTGCTACTGGCTACTGCTATTCCACTGGTTAGGAGAGATGGTTTTATTCTTTTTCTTTGTGCTCCAGATTTTTGAAAGGTTGAAGATGTTACTAAGTTAACAGCCTAATCCACATATTTAGCTCCGATTATATTTTCAGTTAACACGTTGCTATATTTCTCTATTTCTGTTTTTTTTAATGTTTCAGATAGCTCTTTGTTGATGGAATGGAAGATCAAGACGATCGCATAGATGATAAGTCAGGGGTACTGGTTTGTTTTTTCACATCATTGCCTTTTCACTATCTTGCATTCCTTCATTGTTGTTCAGTAGTGATTGCATGAAACATTGCAGTGTTTTTAAATTTGTAGTGCCCAAGAGATTAGTGCCTCTTTGTCAGTGCTTAGTATAGAAGTAAGAATGGCAACATATCAGTGCCTCTGTTAGTGCCTCTAGTTTTATCTGTTTATTACCTTCTCATGCTCCATATGGTTTCATGATAGTTCATGGATGATACAACTGATACAACTGTTCGCACATGTGCTTGTCTCTTTTCTTATTGGAGTGTGCCACGATCTATACTATTTATTTTAGGCAACTTTTTTTTGAATTGCAACATACATTGTTAATATGCTATCCAGTGTTCCAGCAGGGCAAGATTTGTAACACAAGGAGGGCCCTGTTGCACATTGGGTAAAAACTAGCTCCTAGTGTAGCTCCTTTTTTTTGGTTAGCTCCTGTGTAGACTTCATTTTCATTTTCTATGCTTGGCAATGGCCAAGAAGTCAGAAATGACAATTATGCTACCTATATCTGTTGTCTTCTGCAGCCTGCAGGGAGCTGCAATGTCCTGAGTGGTTTCCTGTGCCTGGAAAACGCTGAAGTGGATTTGCACCTTGAGGAAATGCTGTTTACTCTACTTTTTTGATTCATGCCCAGCTGACCGTTATCTTTGATAAACAAGTTCAGCCCATACTTATGTGTGTAACATGTAGATAAAGTATGTCTCGTCCCTAGATTGTACGCAGTTTACATGATCATAAGATCATTATTATATTGTTGTGGAAATCTGGCATTGATATTTACGAACCAACTAAACACATTATGAAAATATATTTCATGGTACATCTAACGATACTAATTGGGATTCATAAATATTTGATGCTCTGCTTTCTGCAGCGTTTGGTGATCCTGCACTGTTTCCGTTCTCATGAAATGTTTTGCGCTCTCGTGCGTACAGAGGGGCTGAAAAGTGAACACTAAAAAACACCAGTGTGACAATATAGAACTACAACCAAGCAGCAAGGAATTCCATCCAAAATGAACGGCCACTGGATCAAATTCAACAATGCAGAGCAAAGACACCAAACATATACTAACGATGACACTAGATATTACTCCATATAATAAAGCAGATAAGTTTCTTGCCAACTAGACATAGGTACAGATAGTTACACCCAATAGACATATTGACCATGGACACTTAATACTACAGCATATAAAGCAGATAAGTTTCTTGCCAACTAGACATAGGTACAGATAGCAACAGTTAACAGACCTGGAACATGAAACCAAACTATTAGCACATAATGTCTCCCTCCTTCCCTCACAACACTGTATCAACAAAAGCCCAAATTAAGACGAGACACCATAACCAGGGTCACCCAGTAAAGAATCGGGAACAGGCTCTACCCAACATTCCCTTGCACATTTGCAAGCAGCTCACTCTCTCCATCCCTTCCATGCTATCAGATTCAGTACCTATTCTCAAGACATGGTCTCTTCCAGCTGCTAATTCTGACTCTGAAGTATTGATTTCCATCCCACTCATGCTATTGGGTTCAGTACCTATTCTCAGGACACGGTCTCTTGCAGAAGCCAATCCTGACTCTAAAGTAGCGATTCTGTTCAGAAGAGAGTTCATCTCATCATCAAGTAAGGACTCTATCACTGCAAAATTTGAGTTGTTATCATCAATTATTTTTTTCTTTGAATGACCGCAACGCAGTGAAAAGGACAGGAGAAGCTTTTTCTGTGACCATAGGACCATCATCTTCAGACATGTTTCCTGTAACTCCGGTGTCTGAATCCTCCTGTGACATAAAGAGGACTGATATAAGTACCAAGCTTTTGCATAGAAAATAAAATGTGCCAGGGCATTAGATTCTAATGGTACAGATCAATCTATTTGGCTTTTACAGAAGCAATGAAACTAAAATAAGATACCCTTGAATACGACGCTGCCATCGCACATTGTCATATTGGTTAACATTATGGAGTATGTGGGCAACAAATTCCAGCCAGCATTCCACATTCTTATGGTATCATATAATGTACACAATCCCTCATGCTATTGTATACAGCACAGCACATGTGCTCTGTTGCTATGAGTTAGTTTATTCATGTTACTTCATCAAAACATGAAAGCCAAGTGTGGAATTCCACAACAATATGATAACCCAATACTCTCATCTCATGTGATCCAAATTGACTAAAATTGAGAGACGGAACATGTTTTATTGTGTATCAAAGACATAGGCATAAGAACTAACCTTGCCATGTATCAAAGAAGACGGCCAGCTGACCATGATGTAGGGATCAACTGAGCACCATATAAGATTGCTTTCCTTGTGGAGCAAATTCACCTCAGCTGTTTCCAGGCAAAAGGACAGGAACCACTGAGGAGAGTGAGGGTACCTGATGTGGTCGACAGCTAGAGATAGGTACACAAAGCCATTGATAACCGCCATAGGCCGCATCCTAACACCAGCCTCTTCTGAACACTTGGTGATCTCACTGACATTTGCGCGCAATGAGAACGTCTTGTGTGGCATGAATCTCTCGACACCATCACCGTCGGCTGCCCAGAGCCAAACGGAAAGCATGCATTGCAGTGTACTGACAACACAGAATTCGCCATCTTTGTTGTGACCAAGCTGAAACTTTGAGATTGAGAGTGACCCTTTCAAGGGCGGTGGCAGTTCCATCCGAGAGAACTGAAATGTCTTTGTGTTGAGCGCGAGGATGCATCCCTCCCCTTGGTGTAGCCAACAGACGAAGCCATTCACAACCATGCGAGTGCCGTATTTGTCATCCTCAACACGTAGGCCCCCCGTGTCTATCTCCGGCAGGACGACCTGCCACTCCATGGACTCAGCCGAGAAGAGGGCCACGCGCGCCCACTCCCAGGCGCGGTCCCGGTGGACGCAGACCACGCGGGACGGCAGCTGCTCGTCTCCGTCGGGGGGGAGCGTGTGGAACTCAAGGAAGGAGTCGCTGCCGCTGTCGTAGCGGAGGTTCTTGGAGTAGATGTTCAAAGCCTGCGAGTGCGGGTTGTAGGAGGCGCCTTGGTCGGTCGCCCGGCTGACGAAGCAGGCGTACCCCTCAGAGTAGGAGATCTCGTGTTCGCTCCACCACTCGGACTCGGAGGCGTCGGAGTCTCGGAGCAGGCTGCTGAAGGTGGCGGCGATGTCGCTGCTCTTGCCGTTGCCTGCAGCTGCAGAAACGACAGCGTGCATGTAGGGCATCAGGAAGAGCGCGAGGAGAGGCGGTGCGTGGAGCTCGCGGAAGCGGCGCCGGAAGGCGGGCGAGGAGCGGACGGCGTGGAGAAATGCGCGGCAGGCGAAAGCCGCGCGGGCGAGGCTCGTGATGTCGGGGAGGCGCAGGAAGATTTCACGGAGAATGTCATCACTGAGCGCAGTTATGGTGGTAATGGTGGGAGCGGGCGGCGGCGGCGGCGGCGGCGAGTCGGCCATGGCTGTGACTGCGAACCTGTGAGGAGGACCGAGGAGTGGCCGATTGGGGAATTTCTCGCAACGGAACACTGACGAAGAGGCAAAAACCTAGCGCTTACAGGCCGGCCCATGTAATATGGCCCATGTAGTACAGGTCGTACGTTTTTCTCTCTTGTTTTTTTTTTTCTTGGTTCCCTTTTTGTATTGTGTGTTCGGAATATTTAGATTTACAAATAAATTAATACGTATATAAATCACATACGCCACTGAGGCAGCTACACGCCCACATGGCAGACCCTGAAATAGTGTTTTTTAAGAACGCTCTTCCCTACTTCCCTCTTTTATGGTGTTTAGATCGTTACCAGAGTTTGCCATAGGTCTACTCGCCTAACTTTAGCTACCTTTATTCGAAAAAAACTTTATTTAGCTTTTAGTTATTTTTTTATATAATAAGAGCAGCTTTTGGTGATTCTATCCCTAGGCTTTTCTCCTAAAAATGATTTATTTTCAACAAAAAAGTCTAACTGCGATAGAAATGTGTTTATTTTGGATAGTGTTAGGTTAAAAAGAGGATTGTATTTTTCATATTATTTCTTAGATAGGTGGGATAGAATCATCCCACCTAGAGGATATTCACGCCATATTTAGGATGGGCCTGGCCTGTCTTGGAATCATCCCATGGATAGAAATCTGTATCATTCGAATTTGTTTCCCTGTAGATATTTTCCTGGCTTAATCCCACAGGAACAGACTTTCCACTGCTCTTTTCACCGCATTGCAATCATTCAGACAAACTTTGATTGACGATGCAGAGATAGATATCTTGATGTTGATGAGAGGAACTCTCTTCTGAAGAGATTATCTAATTAGCAGCTGCAATACAGAGCGTTTCTTGACAATGGTGCTGACTCTGATAAAAGGAGAGATGGAAAGAGGGAGCTGGCCGCAGATGTGCAAGGGATGTTTTCTTCACTATATTATTGCCAGGCCGAAGACATCATGTGCTAGTTTGGTATTGGTTTCAGTTTCACGTTCTAGGTCTGTAGCGTGTACCTTTTTTTTCCCCTCTCTCCAACAAGCAACCATCAGTACTTTCTGTATCAGATGGTTGTTTTTTTTTTTTTACTCTTCATTATTGAATTTGCTTCAGTGATCGTTCACTTTGGATCCACTAAGGTATTCATAGAGTATATATGCTTTAATATTCCACATTTGCAACTAAAGTTTCTCTTTTTTCCTTTTTTTTTGAGGAAAAGCACCCGCAGATTTATTATTAACATAGGCAGGTTTTTTGTTTTAACTTCAACATACGCAACACTAGGTCTCGAAAACACAAGAAAAAGGTTTACAATTTAAGATGATGTCTTGTCCGCAGCAGTCCAGTCTTGGTTTGAAACTTTAAATGCCGTGTTGCTTATATTTGTGCCAGTTGATTTCAGAGATCCTTGGTAAACATATTGTTGTAGACTTTGATTCTGTTGCTATAAGGCTTAAGGCATAGAGTACATTTATCCAAAATGTTCGTTGTGCTGCTGCCTTGTGGAGCAAACTGAGGAATCCAAATTGGAAGCTCTGCGGGAAGGACACTTACCAGATTTGGTGGCCAAAACTAGGATTCAGAGATGAACATATTTGGTGGCTAGAACAAACTAGGATTCAGAGATGCAAAAACTGAGAATCGATCGGCTTTGCTAGGTGTGAGGCTTCAGGGAAGTTAATCTGGAGCTGGTTCATAGTTGTGGGAGCCTCCATGCTATCTATTAGGATGCAGACTCTAGTTGCCGTGTTAGGAGAAAACCAATTCAAGTAAGGATGTGAATAAGGCAGGAGCCAGACTGGTTTTGAAAATATTTCGAAATTGCATATGAGAGGCTACCATTCTCCTATATGTTCTCTCATATCTGTCAAGCAAGAGGTTGTTTTTGCAACTAGATTAGTTTTGTTCATTGCATGATAGAACTCCTTGAAAAAGAACATTCTGAAAACAGGAGCATGCAGTTGCACTTTGGGCTAGTTACACACAAAACAACCAGTTCAACAAACTAGGCCCCTTCACCATGGGAAGTGGATTAGTGGAGCCACCAAATGCTCTGCTTCCTTGCAAGCACAAATGGCTGAACACTAAACAAGCGCTTGACCGTCATCCAGTGGTCCTCCCGCGGATCCTCCATGAACCTGCTCACATAGCCTACCGCGAATGCGATGTCCGGCCGTGTGTGAGTCAGCCAGCACAGCCCCCCGACGATGCTCTGGTAGAGCGTAGCATCCACCATCATCGCGGTGCTCTGCCTCGAGAGCTTGATGCGCTCCTCCATTGGTGTGGCCACAGCCTTGCAGCCCGCCATGCCCGCCCGCTCGAGCAGCTTCTGCGCGTAGGCGCGCTGCCCCAGCCTGATGGCGTCCTTCCCCTGCCTCACCTTGATGCCGAGGTAGTAAGACAGGACACCCAAATCGCTCATCCGAAACCGCGCAGTCATCTCCTCTTTGAAATTGGCGATGTCCTAAGCCTGCGCGCCGGTGATGATGAGGTCGTCCACGTACACCCCGACCATGAGATGCTCCTTCCCCCGTCGGCGGGTGTACAGTGCATGCTCCGTGGCGCACCTCCCGAACCCGAGCTCAGCCATGGTGGTGTCAAGCTTGGCGTTCCATGCCCGCGGGGCCTGGCGCAGGCCGTAGAGAGCCTTGCGCGGTCACAACACCTTCTTTTCCACGCCATTGATGACGAATCCTGACGCCTGCTTGACGTAGACCGTCTCGGCCAGGTCCCGTTTGAAGAATGCTGACTTGATGTCGAGGTGGTGAACCTACCACTCTTTGGCAGCAGCGAGGGCGAGCAGGTGTCGTACCGATTCCATGCGTGTGACGGGGCAAAGACCTCCTCGAAGTCGACCCCTTCGCGCTGCACGAACCCTCGAGCAACAAGGCATGCCTTGTGTTTTACCACGGCCCCGCGCTCATCCCGCTTCACCTTGAAGACCCACTTGAGTCCGATCGCCCGGCAACACGCCGGCGGATCGACTAGTTCCCAGGTCTCGTTCTCCTCGATGGCCGTCATCTCCTCCAGCATCGCCTTCCGCCACGCTGCGTCGCGCTCCACAACGGCGAACGTGGTAGGCTCCTCTGCACTCAACAAGAGTAGAGTATGGTCATCGTCAAGGAGTCACGCCGTCGGGCCAGACGCCTCCGCATCGCCGACAATGTTGTCGATCCGGCGGAATTGCACCTCTCTCCTTCGTGGTAGGCATCCACGAAATCTGAGACATTGGACGGTGGGGTCGCGTATTCCACGCTTGGCACCGCTACTGTTGTCCTTTGAGCCAGGGTCGTCCGCAACGGAGAGGTTCCATTAGCCGAGACCCCTAGACCAGCGATCAAGGCCGGGGTCGTCCGCAGCGGAGAAGTTCCGTTAGCGGTCGAGGCCCCCGTCCCGGGGTCGAGGCCGGGGTCATTCGCAGCAGAGAAGTTTCACGGTCCGGGTCGAGGCTTTCCGTGCTTCGCTTGAGGCCGCCTGACACGTGCTCGAGCCTGCCCGTCGAGGGGAAGTCGAGTGGCTCGGGGTGCAGTCGAGGGCGGGGATCCCTGCTTCGGGCCGACTGGATGGCTCCGCCGCCCCGGCCATCACCGGCTCTTCTGCTTTCCTGGTGCTCGGCGCCTTCCCTACCTCGCCTTGGCCATTGATGACCATCTGCTCCACGACAAACGTGTCATAGAGCCCGCCACCATCCTGCTTGAGGCCCTCTGCTTCCGGCCTATCCTAGGTCCACGACTCTGCCTTGTCGAAGACCACATCCCGGGACACCACGACTTTTCCGCTGACCGGATCGTATAGCTGATATGCCTTCGACCCCTCCTTGTAGCCGAGGAACACCATGCGCGTGCTCCTGTCCTCCAGCTTCCCGAGGCCCGGCTTGACGGTCTTCACATGGCCGATGCAGCCGAACGTGCGCAGGTATGAGACATTGGGCTTGTGCCCGTGCCACGCCTCGTACGGCATCTTCCCCTCGAGGGCTTTGGTTGACGATCGGTTGAGGATGTACACGGCGGTGGTGACCACCTCTCCCCAGAACGCCGCCGGCATCCCCTTCGCCTTCATCATAGAGCGCGCCATGCTGATGATGGTCTGATTTCGGTGCTCCACAACGCCGTTCTGCTATGGTACGGTGCTGTGAGATGTCGACCCACCTCCTCCTCGATGCAGTACGTAGTGAACTCCACCGCCGTGGACTCGCCACCGCAGTCGGTCCGGAGCACCCGCAGCCGCTTGCCGCACTCTGCCTCCGCCCACGCCTTGAAGCGCTTGATGGCGTCCGTCGCGTCGCTCTTGCTCATCAGGAGCTACAACCACATGTACTGGCTACAGTCGTTCACGAGCAAGAGGAAGTACTTCTACCCGCCGTGTGTCGCCAGCGTGATCGGCCCACAAAGGTTCGTCGCATGGTACTTCACCGCCTTCGGGAACGGCAGCGTCCCCTGCTTCCCAGCCAGGCAGCTGTTGCAAAGCTCCACGGCATGCTCGATCCGTGGCAGCCCGCTCACCATTTTCCTAAGCCAGCCCAAAGCGTCGAAGCTCAAGTGGCTGAACCGGCCATGCCATAGCCAGGGTTCCTGTGTACACGCCGCTGCCAAGCACACAAGATGCTCTACCTTCAAATCAAGAAGATAGAGACGATTCTTGGAGCGCGTTACCTTGGCGAGAAGACGCTGCTCCTTATCCATAATCCATAGCACGCCATCACAGATCAACACCTCCGCCCCGCGCTCGTTCAGCTGCCCCAGGCTAACGATGCTCGCGCGGAGCTGCGGGATGAAATACATGTCCATCAACGCGCGCTACTTCCCGTTCCGGCACCGGAAGATGACTGTGCCTTGGCCGTGGATGTCCACCCGTGAACCATCTCTGAACTTGACCATGCCGGTCTTGTTCGTGTCGAGGTCGATGAAGGCAGCGCGACAGCCCGTCATGTGGTTGCTCGCGCCAGAGTTGAGGTACCACTGCTACTCCTTCTCCTTCGACGGCGTACGGTGTAGTTCTTTGCTCCGCCTCCGCCTCTCCTGTTTCTCCATCCTGCAGCATGCAAAACTCACCCATCAGCAGCGCGTGCTCGTCGTCGCTGTCGTCCTGAGCCAGGTGTGCTTCCTCCTTCTCCTTCCTCTCCGGGCACTCAAGTGCCCAGTGGCCCACCTTGCCGCACTTCCGGCAAGTGTTGGGGGAGACGGTCTTCTTCTTGCCCTTCTTCTTGTCCGCCGGGGCCTTTCCCTACTGTTTGCCGCCGTTGCCACCACGGTCACCACCACCGCGGCTGGAGCCTTCCCCGCATCGGCGCTTCTCCTTCATCCGTGTCATCCACTCCTCCTCCATCAGCATCAGCTTGGGCTTCTCCTTCTCCAGCGGCGTTGCACCGTGACTCTTCACAACCTGCAGCCGCCCTGCCGCATCCTCCAGAGACAATGTGGAGATGTCCAACATCGTCTCAATGGACATGGCAAGATGCGAGTATTTCGGAGGCACCACGCAGAGCAGCTTGCTAACGAGGTCCTTGTGTTCCACCGGCTTGCCATAGGTGGCCAGCTGGCTCGCTAGCGACTGAAGACGAAGCACGAAGTCCTCCACCGACTCCCCGGACTTGAATCGGATGTCGTTGAGCTCCCGGCGCAGCTGTTGAATCTTGGCCCGCTTGGCTCGATCCGAGCCTACACGGACTCCAGCATCTCCCACACCTCCTTCGCTGTCTTCTTCTGGCCGAGCGCCTCATGGAACTCGCCTGGGGTGGAGGCCATGAGCGCCTCCATGACGCCCACCTCCGCCTCCTCGCCGGCATTGCCGACCTCCACGGCCTCCCACCACCTCCGGATGTGGAACTTCCACTTTATCTGGATAGTAGGAGTTGCTCCAGTGGCTGTGCGGGTGAGCATCGACTAGGAGTTGCTCCCATCGTACTCCCTCACCACGCGCACCTCAACCGGCTGTGGCTGTGCCATCGGCTAAAGCTGCTGATCCCCGCCACCGGAGCCAGCGCCTGGCAAAGCTCCAGTGGCATCTGCCATCACTGGCTGCTAAGCCCGGTGATGTATACGGCTCTGATACCACGTGTTGACGCTAGATCCTAGCGTCGTTGAGCCGAGCAACTCCTGCTCGACCCTACCCTTCGACCCCTTCTCTACTCCAAAGAAGAAGACGAGCTTGAGCTCTCTGCACTCACACACAGACAGCACACCCTCTGTTCTCTGTGTTGGCTGAAGACAGAGCCTGAATATGGTGACAAAGAAGCTACCTTTTCTATTGCATTGCATAGTATATATATACAAACCTCCACCCACTACCGGGTATAAGAGGCATGGCTGCCTATAGCCCTCACCTACTCGTAGTACTTGCTTACATCAGCCTACTGCTACCATGCTGTTACAATACTAGTGATGGCCTAATGCCATACTGCTACAGGAAACAAGCCATGACCATGAGCTGGCCTCTACTTGTCCTTGACCATGCTACGGAAATGAGAGATGGGATGACAACAGATTATGTCTAACACCCTGCACGTAGGACCGTCCAAAGAAGAGCGTGATATTATGCTTCGTCTGTCTGAACTGCTGGCAAGGAAGGAGATCATGGAGAAGCAGCGCTCCCGCGTCGACTGGCTAAAGGCAGGCGATCGGAACATCGGCTTCTTCCATGCCAAAGCACGGCAACGGGCAAGGATGAATAAAATTACAGCTCTAAAGCGTCAAGATGGCTCGATCTGTACTAACCAAGCTGAGCTTCAAAACATGGCTGCTGTTTTTTACCATCATCTTTTCTTGGCACAAGAAAACACTCAGCCAGAAGAGGTGGTGCGTTTTGTCCCTACAAAGGTCACTGATGTCCACAATGAACTGCTTTGTGCGCCTTATACAGAGAAGGAAATCAAGTCTGCTCTCTTCATGGTGAAGCCAAATAAAGCTCCAGGGCCAGATGGCTTCACGGCGGGATTCTTCCAGCGGCATTGGAGTTTACTTGGAGATAATATTTGCAGGGCAACTCTTGAATTCCTTAATGGAGGTGACATGCCAGAAGTGGTTAATTCCACAGTTCTTGTGTTAATTCCTAAGGTGAAGAATCCGCAAGAGTTGACTCAATTTCGGCCAATTGCATTGTGCAATGTTCTCTACAAAATTTACTCAAAGGTGATTGCAAACCGACTTAGGCTGGTTTTGGATGACATCATCTCCAAAGAGCAATCAGCGTTTGTGCCGGGCCGCCTGATCACTGATAATGTTCTAGTGGCGTATGAAAATATTCATTATCTGAAAAAGAAAAAGGGTAAGACAGGTGCTTGTGCGGTCAAACTAGATATGGCAGAAGCATATGACAGGGTGGAATGGAATTATCTCCACAGCATCATGGTCAAACTAGGCTTCCGAGAGGATCTGGTGAAAATGATTATGAAATGTGTGGAGTCAGTAAGATTTTCAGTGAGGGTGAATGGGAGCCTGTCAAATATATTCTCACCCACACGTGGAATTAGACAAGGCGACCCAATTTCTCCTTACTTATTTCTAATATGTGCTGAAGGCCTGTCTTGTATGTTAAAATTCTCAGGGCCACAGTTCTTGGCAAAAGGTATTAGGGTGGGAGTCCATGCACCTTGGGTTTCCCGTCTTTTGTTCGCCGATGACTGTTTAGTCTTCACTCATGCTAGTGAACGAGGTGGGCGGCGCATAGCAGACATCCTTCGTTCCTACCAGGAAGGCTCAGGTCAGATGGTGAATACTTCAAAGTCGGCCATTTTCTTTAGTGCTAACTGTGATGATGCTATGAAAGTAGAGATGAAACGATCTACCGGCATTGGTACAGAGGCATTGTGCGAAAAATATCTTGGCCTACCCACCGCGGTTGGGCAGAGTACTACAGAGGTGTTCAAGCCAATTCCAGCGAAGATTCGAGGTCTGATGGGCGGATGGAGCGAAAAACTCCTAAGCGGTGCAGCTAAAGAGGTGCTGATCAAGTCGATTGCGCAAGCAACTGCGGTATACCCAATGAACTGCTTCCTCCTGTCAGCGAGAACTCGAAAGAAAATCACCTCGGCCACCTCCAATTACTGGTGGGGGGAGCAGTGGACAGCCGAGCCATACACTGGAGACGTTTGCAGGACCTTACGCTACCAAAATGCCGAGGTGGTATGGGATTCAGAGATATGAAAAATTTTAATGTGGCAATGCTTGGAAAACAGGGCTGGAGGCTTATGACATCCCCAGATTCACTTTGTGCTCGGGTCCTCAAAGGGAAATATAACCCTAATGGAGATTTCCTCACAGCTAGGACTAAACGGAATTCCTCTCACACTTGGAGAGCTATATTGGCTGGAAGAAAAGCCTTGCACCGTGGTCTGGTGAGAAGAATTGGTGATGGGGAGACAACCAATGTGTGGCAGGATCGCTGGATCCCGGGAGCCATTGGCTTAAGACCAGTTTGTCCAAAACCAACTGCATCAGCAATCCGGGTTTGTGATCTTCTGTCAGCAGATGGTAGGAGTTGGGACGAAACGACACTAGCACAAAATTTGTTGCATATGGATGCACAGGCAGTGCGAAGGATACCTTTGGGGCGGCGACAGAGTGACTCCTGGGCATGGTCCGGGGAACAACACGGCCTATCGGATGCTGCTGGAAAAGGAAACTCAAGAACAAGATCATGGGGAATGCCGGGCTGCTCACTCGGCTGCTAACAATGATCCCCATTGTCTTAAACTCTGGAAATGCAAAATTCCACCAAAGGTGAGAGTATTCTGGTGGAAAGTTTCCCATGATTTTATCCCTTGTCGAGCAAATCTCCATCGGAAGCACATTGATCCGGGAGGGACGTGTGAGTTCTGCGGAAAGGAAGATGAGACTACTTTTCATGCACTCACGCAGTGCACCTTTGCTATAATTCTTTGGGAAAAGCTTCGGTCTCTTATGGGCATCACACTTCCCCGATTATGCCCAAGAACATGGACAAGGGACCTGCTCGAGAATTGTTTCTGCAAGGAGGATGATAGAAATGTAATCCTTTGTGGAATGTGGTCGTTGTGGATTAGCCGGAATGACCGAAAACATGGTAAAGTTCCCATTGATCCGGGCATAGCTGTGGAATGGGCTCTGGAGGCATGTGCTGAACTCTCCACTCCCATCAGCAGCAACAAGGAGATACATCAAGATGTGAGATGGCTGCCACCGGATCAAGACACCTTGAAGCTAAATATAGATGGGGCCTTTTCCCGAGAGTCCTACACGGGCGCGTCTGGGGCCGTGCTACGGGGCAGCGATGGATGTTTTCGAGCAGGTTCAGCTCGCTGGATGCACTTGGTAGGTTCAGCTCTCCTGGCGGAAGCAGAGGCACTCAGGGACGGACTGCGGCTAATACCAGAAGATACGTAGGAGAAGATACTTGTTGAATCTGATTCCATGGAGCTGGTTTCGCTATGGCAAAATAGAAGGAACCAACGTTCAGAAATTTCTGCAATCATTGACGATGTCCAGGAACTAGTGTCGGTCTTTACTTCATTTGAAATTCGCCATGTTAGTAGACTGACAAACTTTGCGGCTCATATCTGCGCGCAGCATGCTTCTTCCTCTTTGCAGACGTATGTATGATCTGATCCTCCTAGCTTCTTGCAGGGTTGCCTGCTTTCAGATTGTAATAACTCTATTTGAGTAATGAAGCGTTTGTCCCCCCAAAAAAAAAGAAGTCTCAAAAAACAAGAAAAAGGTTTACGATTTAAGATGATGTCATCTCCGCAGCAATCAGTCTTGGTTTCAAATCCGTGATGCTTATATTTTTGGCATTTGACTTCAGAGATCCTTCGTCCTTGGTAAATATATCGGTGTAGATTTTGAATCTGTTGCTACAAGGCTTAAGGCATAGAGTACATTTATCTAAAATGTTCGTTGTGCTGCTGCCTTGTGGAGTATATGCAAACTGAGGAATCCAAACTGCAGTTTAGTCAGATGTGAAGCTTGGGCTAGCCAAGACAACTTGAAGGTATACACTTGCCAGATTTGGTGGCTGGAAAAGACTAGGATTCAGAGATGCACAGATTTGGTGGCTGGAACAAACTAGGATGCAGAGATGGAAGATAATCTGGAGCTGGTTCATGATTGTGGGAGCTGCCATGCTATCTATTATGATGCAGACTCTAGTTGTCGTGTTAGGAGAAACCAATTCAAGTAGGCTAGATGTGAATATAGGATCTAAATTGCAAGAACAGAAGCCAAATTTGTTTTGTAAATATTTTGAAATTGCATTAAACAAAACATACAGACTGTGTGCACTTTGAGTGCTTGAGCATGAACCTCTGGTGGTACATAAACTCCCTCAAACAAAACTTCAAACTCATTCAAATTACAGTCTGAAACCAGCCTCCAAAAAGTTCCTAAACTCCATCAGGACAAAACTCTTAGTGTCCTTCAAACCTCTTGTTTTCAGTTTTCACCAGGTCGGGCCACGTCCTTCTCAACTCACATGTGTATCGCCCCGCTTGAGCCCATGTGCTCCTCCCTCTTTGGTGCTGGCATGCTGGACCCTCCTGTCGGCTCCTTCTCCATGCCCTTGTCCGCTTCCTTGAACTCCGCCGCAGCCTGCACCTCCCTGATGCAAAATGTCACCGGCAAGAAAAAGGCAACTGAGGACAAAAGTAACCAAATGGAATCCCAGTCCCAATCACCTTAACGTAATTACATGGGTTCAAACTAGGTCAAATAGACGTGATTGGTAGCATGTATGTATCAGGCTCATGGAAGTTGGGCTAAACTAGAGCCAAATGTACCAAAAATAAGTTTGTTCGGTTGCATGTATTAAAAGCTAGTCTTGAGACCTTGCACACAACCAAACATCCACAAAATGAAAGATACTACATGTACAAGAGTGAACATTGAAGTGTAAGTAATGCTTTTGAGTATGTCCCGTACTCCCGTGCTGCCCTAGCCCATGGGAAACACCCAAAATCTATGTTTCTCTGGAGCCTGGCTAAAGGAGATTTGATGTTCATGTTGGCCTTGCTGAGAAGATCGGTGCAGACAACAAAAATTCACAACCATAGTAGATGGGCCTAATCCAGCACCAGCAGGGTGCGTCTATGTGTAAGTAGAGGGAATCTAGTAGAGAGGTGTAGAAGATTGTAATCTGAACCTATTCCTGAATCCTCTCCTATGTTCTACCTGACTCTGTCTAACCATGTTTTGTTTTATTTAACAGGAAGTTCCAGCTGAATGAAGTCCCTGGAAACAATCATAGACTAGTAAGAGAGAACTCTGCAAAAAATAAAGCGCCACCAAAGGATAGGTATCATGTTAGGAGAGTCAATGGCATATTGGGCCTTAGCCCATTAGGGTTAATTAGAGATAATGATAGCTTGCTTAGGAGTCAAGTAAACCTCTCTATATAAGGAGGAGATATATCAATCTAATCAAGCAAGAGATTAGAAGGAAATCCCTTCTCTCTTGCCGGCCGCGGGCAAAGCCGTGCAGCCAGCCTTTCTAATGCCCCTAGCCCTAGCCACCGCCGCTGTGAACAGTACCCAGCATGCCCGCCGCCGCCGCCTCCCAACTCTATCTCCCTTGCAACCACGCAGCCCCAACGACATTCATAATATATCAAATCAAATAATCCTTCAGTTATAAATTAAAGTTTACTTTAGCTTTTCCTATGCCAAAGTAACTTTGATATTTTAAAAAAAATTTATTAGTATCGATAAGTCCAATAAATACACTATCAAAACATAATTCATGGAGAATTTAATTGAAACTAATTTGGTACCGTAGGTGTTCAAACATTTCTTTCTACAAATTTGGTGAAAGTTAAAGAAGTTTGCTACAACAACAAAAATAACAACAGCAAAACCTTTCAATTAGAGAAGTTTGACTTAGTGAAAAAGTTAAAGTAAACTATAATTTGGAATAGTTAGAGTCAATTGCAGCTGGTTATATTCCTCAAAAAATAAAACTTGCTCAAGTTTGCCTATAGCTTTCAGAAAATGAAACCCAAAATGTGCAAATATGTGATGAATACTAAATGATTAGAAACCAATAGTTTGAAAAAAGAGTTGTTGGTGTATAGCAGCATGTCATTATATCATCTTACTATCACAAAACAGTAGCAAGACTTTATAGAAACATAATTCATACTTGTAAGCAAAAGACATATCATGTCAAATTAGGCTTAGTTTAAAGTTTAAACCATATATAACAGACAGAAATAAAATGGACCAAAACATACATTTAAAAGGATACAAATCAGCAATCTTAATGAAGGTATCCTGACAAAGATTAAAAAACTAGCTTCACTAATTTTGTTGTCTGACTGAACTTGCTACTAAGAGCAGCTAAGCAAGGCTGTTCAAAAAGTTGCAAAGAACAGTTATTTCACTAGCAAGCACAGAAAGAGTCACAGTTGAAGATTTCAGAATCATACCTAGAGTAGTAGAGAAAAATAATTATCTGAAAAGCTTTAATAAGCTATAAAATGTGCCAATCAAGTTACTAATTTGTCATTTCAGTTGGTTCAAGCCTTGGCCCCATGCCATTAAGAAATTTGACTATAGCCAGGAAAAATTAGTGCAAGTCACATATATGGCATAGACAGGGAAAACTAAAATTAAGGTATGCAATTCTGAAAAATAACTCTGAACAACAAAACAATTTATTAAGAGTTAATCAAGCAGCCAAGTTAGATTACATGTATGAATATATGATTGAAATTCACTTGTTACTCCAACATTAAAGGACTTGGGGCATTCATCAACAAAGCAATTATAAGAAAAGAACTAAGCTTTTGGTATACTAGCAATGTAAATGTAAGCTATTACCTGGAGCATGTAGATACTTGAATGGAAGGATAAACTAATGGATAACAGAACCGCTTTCGAAATCTTTTCAAAGTGCATTGACTGGAGATGGACGATGAAGACACCCTTATATGTTGACACAAAATACATTATCATCCCCTTCAAGCCAAAGTACTGATCGTTGCCTCTCGGATCTCGGCGAAAGAAGCATGTCCAGTTCAATTGTTCCTCCAAGCATCTATTGAAAAACACCAGCAGAGTCTTCAGTTGTCTTCTCCCACACCCAAAGTTGACCTCTGAGGTCCTCTGACATGACCATCAAACCAATGCCACCACCCTTTGCTAGGGTACACAGGAAGATGTCACGATGATTTTTGTAAGCTCGTGGCACCTCTATAACAGATAGGTCCTGGCTATCTAAATCAAATTCAAGGATGCAAACCCGGTTGGCAGTGCCAAATAGAATCCAGTATAGAGTGTTCCCAACCATGGCATTCCCACGGCCAACACTGAACCAGGGCTAGATTGGTGCGGAGGCGACATTGCCCCATACACCGGTCTCAGACGAGTAAACGCAGATACGTGCATTGTTAGTCCTCGTGTCGTTCCACGCCAAAGCAAGCTTGAAGGGTCCATTGTGGCCGGAGGCACAGATTACTGTCGCGTGCATATGTAACCAGTACGGGCTTTGAATACTCTGAATAGAATCCGAGAACTGCGAAACTCCTAGGAGATGATCCTCCCCTGTGACGGGGTTCCACACCGGAACTATTGGGGTCCGAGCGCTCGGACCAAGGCGTGGTCCGAGCGGCTTCCCGCCCGTGTTTCCCGCCCACGCAGCTCCCCGCCTCGCGCGCTTCCGTTGGCCGGCCAACTGTTTTAGTTTTTATTCTTTTTCTCTTTCTTTTAACCTGCTGTGACCGATGACGAGTCTGGCTGTTCCTCTGCTGTTCGCTGTGCTGTTGCTGCCTTCTTTTCTGATGACCAAATGGCCTGCTCGCTTTACCTTCTTTTCGGTTTTTTCTTTTCTCTTTTTTCTTTTTCTTTTTCGTGTTTTCATTTACTATTTTTATCTTTTGTTTATATATATTTTTATTTGTTATATTCTTTTAAATTTTTATTTATTTATTATTTTTCTTTTATTTCTTTTTTAATTATGTTTTTAATGATGTTTTATTTTTTTATTTTAGCGTTGTTATAGTGGTCCTTTTTCTCGTTCTTTCATTTTATTTTTCTTTTTTTATTTTTATTTTCCATGGTTAATTTATTTATGTATTTATTTTTATTTCTTTGTCTTGTCCTTAGGGAGAAAGTTTTGTCTATTGTCTTTTCATAGAAAAAATATCCATTGTATTTGTTCTTGTGCCGTTCTAGTGAAAAACTTTATCAATTGTCTTTTCATAGAAAAAAATTGTCCATTGTCTTTGTGTTTGTGCCGCTATCACCCATCAAAAAAAATTTATTGTGCCGTTTTAGGGAGAAAGTTTTATCTAATTGTCTTTCCATAGAAAAGAATGGTCCATTGTATTTGTCCTTGTGTCGTTCTAGAGAGAAATTTTTATCTACTGTCCTTCCATAGAAAAGAATTATCCATTGTCTTTGTGTTTAGCTGCTAACACATCTTAAAAATTATTTTTTGTCCTTGTCTTTCTATAAAAAATTGATTTTTGTTCTTGTCTTCCTATAAAAAATAATTGTAATTGTTAATTGTCCTTGTGTCAACACAATCAATTTTTTTGAGTTTGTGTTTCCGTCTAATGGGTTTTATATTCTATTGAAAATTGATGTTTCTACCGATGTTCTATTATGTTTTTAGCGATATTCTAAAATGTTTGTAGCGATGTTCTATCATGTTTCTAACGCATATTTCTCACGATGTCCTGTCTTATTACTAGCGATGATCTATCATATAATGATATTCTATCAGCTTTTTAAGAAAAATAAGTTAAATATTTGTAAAAATAATTATCTAAATATTTCATGTGGGATCTTGTTTTAAAGCATTTATTGCAATGAATTCAATGGTGTAATCGAAATTTAATTTAGACTTTTAGTTTGTTAGTTATAACTTTTTTAGTTAGGTGATAAATATAGATAAAGTGGACTCGACCCTCACTGTTCCCGCCAGCAAATGCCCTGCGCGCGGCCTCCTCCTGCTTTTCTCGTGCGTACGTCCCCTCTCCCGCTCGGCGCGGCGTCTGTGTCCGAGCGGCCGGACTCCAAGACGGCCTGTTCCACACCAGGATCTGGCCACTGTGGCTGGCCAGGACCATGCGCCCATGGCGGCAGGCCCAGAATTCCCAGATGAAGTCATTCCGCGCCCCCC
>CM041633.1:4042573-4114557 GCA_023333625.1 Bothriochloa decipiens
TTGGGGGCACTCGCGCGACACACGCACGGAGAAGCGCTCGGGCAGAGTGGAGTCCCACGGTTCCAAGAAGAAGCTGAAGGAGAGACCTTTGTCCCTTCCAAAGAAGACGCCGAGGGGCTTCCAGTGGTGGGCGCAGAAGCGGCGCAAGATGCCGGGGTCGGTGACGAGGCGGCGTCGACGGGTGCAGACGAGGACGCACGGGGGAGCGAGGATGACAGAGGGGCCAGGCAGAGGAGGATCTCGGAGAGGAGGTCGTCGACGTCCATCGGGGAAGCCGCCGACGACGGAGACTGGCACGTGAGCTGGTCGAGCTTCTCATCGAGCCAAATTGTCCGGTGTCCCTTGGCAAGGACGAAGATCGACGGGAAGGTGGGGCTCGGAGAGGAGGCCTTGCTCGTCCATGGACGCCGACGACGCCGAAGCCGATGCCAACGCCAAGTCGACAACGCCGGCAAGCGGGGAGGGGGGAGGGGTAGCGGCGGCGGAGTAGAAGGCAGAGGCGGATCTTTCTCTACCTCTGCCGTAGAGAAAGGTTGACTAGTTACGATCCTTCTCTGGGCTGGGCTGCACTTTTTTCTGACAAGTTAGCATGGGCCGAATATAATCATTCCAATTTATTCCCTGCAGAAATTTTCGCAAAAAAAAATATTCCCTGCAGAAATTTTCCTATGCCTTACAATGATTCGAACTTGTTCCCATGGCAACAAAGTTTCCACTGCCCTCTTTCACTGCAATCATTCAAGTAAACTTTGATCTCCAGTGCAAGTGATGTCGTCTTCTTGACTATAGTTGATCTTGACTGTATTTACTGCAAGCAAAGGCTGAAGACGTCATGTGCTAGTTCGGTATTTGTTTCCGTTTCGCGTTGTAGGTCTGTAGTGTGTAACCATCACCAGTTCACCACTTACTGTACCTGCTATATGCAGTTATATTCAGTGTCATCGTCAGTTAGTCTTTTGTTTTTTGCTCTTCATCATTGAATTTGCTTGAGCGATCGTTTCACTTTGGATTAACAAACACATTCATGAGTATATACACAGTAATATATTCGACATTTCCACCAAGTTTCCCCTTTTCCGTAACTTGTTCTTCTAAGGAAAAAAACTGCAGATCTGTTTCTAACATACGCAAAGTTTTTTTTATTGCAACAACATGCGCAACACTAAGTCTAAAAAACAGAAAAAAAAAGTTTATAATTTAAGATAACGGCATTGGTTTGAATGTTGTGTTCGTTATATCATTTTTACATTTGGCGGGTGCTTTCAGAGATTCTTGGTAAACAAATTGGTGTAGGCTTTTGAATAAGGTTAACTTAGAGTGTATTATCTTAAATTTCTGTTGTGCATGCAAACTGAGGAATGCAATTTGTTTTCTGGGTGCAGTTTGGTCAGATGCGAAGCTGGCGCCAGCCAAGACAACTGTTCTGCAGGGAAGAGCACTTACCAGATTTTTTTCTTTTTGTTTGCGTGACAAAAGCACTTACCAGATTTGGTGGCTGGAACAACTAGGAAAAAAGATTCAGAGATGCAGAAACTGTGAGTCGACCTTTGCTAGTCTGGAGCTGGTTCATAGTATTTTGGAGGAGAGAACCAGACTCTATTTGGTAGGAAGAGAGAACCAGACTCTATTTCGTAGACTAGATGTGAATATGTGATATAAATTACAAGAACATGAGCCAAATTGATATTGAAATTGCATTAAACAGAACATAAAGATTGTGTGCACGACTGCACGTTGAGTGCTTGAGTGTGAACATCTAGTGGTATATAAGCTCCCTCAAGCGAAACCCATTCAAATCCGAGTCTGAAACCAACCTCCAAAAAGAAATTCCTAAACTCCATTAGGAAAAACTGCTGCTGTCTTTGAAAACGGGGTTCACCTTTTGTTATCGCACGGCACATCTAATTCTTTTGTTTTCACCAGATCGGGCCATGTCTTTCCCAACTCACATGTGCATCGGCCCGCTTCAGCCCAGCAACGTTCTGTGCTCTTCCATCCTTGATGCTGACATGCGGGACATGCCTGTCAGCTCTGTCTTCTCCATCTCCTTGCCTGCTTCCTTGGACCCCGCTGCCTACACCTCCCTGATGCAAAATGTCACCTGCAAGAAAAAGACAGCTGAGCTGAGAACACAAGTAACCAAAGAGAATCCTAGTCACCTTAACACAATAACACTGCTTTCCTAGGTTCACACTAGGTCAAATAGGACGTGATTGGTATATATCAGATTCCTCAACCATGTTTATGTGAGACAGGCTCATGGGAGTCAGGCTATGCTAGTGCCAAATGTACCAAAAATAAGTTTGCTCGGATGCATGTATTAAGGTCCTGTTTAGATCAGCTAAAATTGTTATAAGCTACAAAAACTAGAAGGAACCAGCTAATAGCTTTTATAAGTTCGGTGGTTGCATAGTAGGTAATAAGCAATTGGCTACAAGCTGAACCGTTCGGATTAGCTAGAGCTTTTTTTAGCAGCTAGCAAAACATCCACAAAACAAAACATGCTGCTTGTACAAGAGTGAACAGCGAAGCATAAGTAGTGAGTCCCGTGCTGCCCTAGCCCACGGGAAACACCCTCAATCTTTGTTTCTCTGGAGCATGGCTAAAGGTGATTTGATGTTCATGTTGGCCCTGCTGAGAAGATGTCGCAAGACACAGGCCAGGAGCCCAGGACCAAGCCTAGGCTTCCAATCACGTCCATAGTGTAGAATAGGTGTAAGTAGAAGGAATCAATAGAGAAGTGTGTAGAAAATTGTATTTTGAACCTATTACTGAATCCTCTCTATGACCTTCCCCACCTCAATTCTCCTGTTCTACCTGACGCTCTCTTTAACCATATTTTGTTTTGTTTAACAAGAAGTTCCGGTTGAATGAAGTCAGGGAAAGAATCACCTACTACTTACATAAAGGGCCATCAAGGGATAGGTAAAAAATCAAATATTCCTTTGTACCAAATTTATGTTCACTTTAGCTTTTTCATATGCCAAACTAACTTCGATATTTTTAAAAAAAAATAGTATCTATAAGTTCAATTCAAATAAATGTGCTACCAAGACATAATTTATGGAGAGTTTAATGAATCTAATTTGATATTGTGGGTGTTGACGTTTTTCTATAAATTTGGTCAATGTTAGAGAAGTTTGACTTAGGGAAAAGTTGAAGTGATCTATAAGTTGGAATCGATTTGAGTAAATTGCAGCTGGTTATATCACTCAGAAAAATGACACCTGCTCCTGTTTGCTTATAGCTTTTAGAAAATGCAACCCAAAGGCCAAAATGTGCAAATTTGTGATGAATACTCAAACGATTAGCAACTAATATTAAAAAAAAACAAAGTTGGTGGTATATAGCCGCATGTCATTATACAAACATGATTCATATTGTAAGAAAAAACATATCACGTCAAATTATTTTTAAGTGGGCTTACTTTAAACCATACTATATATCAGATAAAGTTAAAATGAATCAAAACATACTATATACTGAAGTTATACTGACAAAATTTTAAAAATTAGGTTCATCAATTTTGCGGTGTGACTGAACTTGTCACTAAGAGCAATTAAGAAAGGCTGTTCAATGGTTTGCAAAAGAAAGAAAGAAAGTCTTTTCAAAAAGTTACAAATAACAGTTATTTCACATGGCAAGAATAGAGAGTCAAAATTGAAGATTTTAGATTCATAACAAGATTAGTAGAGAAAAAGAATCATCTGAAAAACTTTAAGCTATAAAATGTGCTTCTTGTTGATTTTATGTGATGAATAATAAAATCAATAACACTTTATTATCATATGTATATATGTATCACTAACTATGGACATGGCATCCAACAACACCATGAGATCCTAGAGGACCCATCAAGTACATGTCTTGGTCACTAACACTTCTTGCTAACAAGATCAAGTCATGGCATGGTTTAGTGGCTTGGAAAGTAATAAAAAAGGAAATGGAGAAAGGGAGAAATGGAGAAGGGGCAAATCAGCCCAAGCTGCCAAGTCAACCAGGCCGGCCTGCCTTGCCCGCACCCGCACCGGACCACCACGGCCAAGGCCGCAGCCCAGCTCAGCCGCCTGCCAGGCCTCTGCCATGCCCTGCTCGTCCTGCCGGCCTAGCTGGCCATGCGGCCCAGCAAGACTACCCACAGCGCCTGCCTTTCCGCGGCCCAAGTGACCAAGCAGGCCCAGCAAGGCCGCCCACCGCCACGCAAGCCCGCGCGCCACCCTGAGCCGCTGACTGGTGGACCCCTACTGTCAGCTCCTTCCTCTATCCTTTTTTGGCCGCCTACCCGTCCTGTCCGACGGTCTAAAAATGGCCATGGCACCCCGATGCCATTCGTCTGCGTACGGTCGCGCGCCACGCCGTCCGTCTCTCCACACTGCACCACACAACCCTAGCCCTAAGTCGCAGCCACGCTCAGTCGCCCGATGGGCATCTCCCATCTCCCCCACTCGTCCGCCATGGCCACCGTCGCGCCGCACTATAAAGAGTGGAGCTCAGCGCATTAGGGTTTCCCCTGCCCGCACCGTTTTTCTTGCCACCGCACACGCCTCGCCTTGCCTGCTGCACTAAGGAGAGAAGAGAAGGAGAGAAAGAAGGCGGGGAGGGGAGCGCTGTTGCTGGAGCCGAGCACCATGCCACCGTCACCGTGCACGCCGGAGGAGAACCTGGCGGCCCCGTTCGTCTACACCGAGCATACTGCGCCACCCTGCTTCCCCTTCCCCGAGATGTCTCCCACCACAAGCCACCAATGCCATCACCACCAAGGTGCGCTCACCTTGCCATGGCCACCGGCTGGTTCACCTCCCGCGTTCCTGCACCTCCACTGCACGATAGGCCTCATTAGCTCCATAGCCGAGTCCACCGTCGTCGGGAATGCTTAGTTGGCAAGGTTTGTGGGCCTGGTTCCACTCCAGTGGGGCTCAGCAACTTTGCCAGGCCCGATCGCCATGGTACCCCGGCCGCCAGTGCGCCGCTGTGGCCTTCGTGGTCGCGCGCGCCCCGCCGTGCCTGCAACCCTGCATAGGATAGTGTTTGGAGCTCCAAGCTGCTCCAATCGGACGAAGAAGAAGAAGATGAGCCCCGACGCGCTCAGCCGCTGTTTCACTGGAGTCCACCGCCTGCCGTCATCGACCGCCGGCCTAGGGGCCCGATTACCCCAAATTGAGGCCTCTCCCTCGTTCTCCTTGGCCACGCGAAACCCACGCGTGCGCCAAAGGCCCTTCCGGGGCGCTGTAGCCGCTCGCCGTCGTAGCTCCGGCGTCTGCTGCCACCGTAGCACAGGCGCCGACAAACCAAGGCCCCGCGAGCCCGCTTGGACCCCACAGCTGCCTCCGCCTCGCTGCTGCGATGCCTTAGCTGTAGCCCTAGCCCTCGAGCCAGCCAGAGCCGCAGCGTCGCCCACCGCCAGAGCCAGCGCCGCCTTGCTGGGCCGTGCGCGTGAAAGAGAAAGGGGGAATTTCCCTTCTCCCATAGACCACATCCACCACGTGTCCACGTTGGACCAACAGGCGAAGCCCACGTAGGCCACCAGTCTCTAGTCCACCATGCACCAGGCTCACGGAGCCAATAGCCGTAGACTCGGCCCAGTAGGAACCCAGACCACCACGTGGACTGATTCCCTGCTCGACACGTGTCCGGGCCAAGCCGGCCCATCCGGCCCTGCCCAGGCCCGCCGAAGCCCAGTCCAAGCCCTGTCTGCGTTGACCATTGATCGGTCAACGTTGACCGTTCACCATGGCCCACATGTTAGTGACCTAAGCCATCTGGTCCCACATGTAAGTGACTATTTTGACGAGCCAATCGCAGCCTGCCATGTGTCACGTCCAGATTAATCCATCCCTTTTTCTTTTTCAGAAAGTGGATTAAACTTCATAAAATCATAACTTCTTCATATGAACTTCGAAAAATATGAACCAAGTGTCTAAATTTTCATAAAAATGAGATCTACTTCATAGGCTTATGTACGATTGCATTTGGAGTTATTGGATTTCATTGATTCTTTGTGTTAACTCTATAGGATTCGCTAACACGACTATTACGTTTCGTTTCAGAGGAGGAGCCGCTTGAGGAGGACAACCCTGACTACGAGGAGGAGCTCGGTGATGACTACTAGGTGCCACATCCCACCCAACATCGTAGATCCTATTACGCGTGGCATAATATCTAGTTTACTAGAGCTTTATTTATGAATATCACCTGTGATAGGTTGCATGGTAGAATTGCCTGATGAAGCCTTTACCTTGTCGCAATCTTACTCCTGCACACCCGCTGATAGGCTAGACGCATGCTAATTTACTCATGATGCTTTACTTTTACTACGCTTTATATCTGCGATGTGATGCGTGGAGTATGGTTATATGGATAAGGCACGTGGTGCCATTTTACTCGGGGAGAGTGTTGCGTGTGTTTTTGGTGTGTGGTGAGGGTTTGAGTCGATCGGACATGATTCTATGAAGAGCCTTGGGCGAGTCTTGCCGGGTGTGTTTTCTGGGCATCCCATGAGAGGTGCCTGTGGCGGGTACATTATGAGATATATGGCGATCCCGGGGGTGAGAGCCTTCATGGAGCGAGGCCCCGGGTAGGAGGTGCTGTTATAGCATGGACTATTGCAGCCCCTATGAGAAGATAATCCTGTCTGATTGTCTATGAAACCTCATCGGTGGTCTACCATGGGATACCCTGAGGTAGTAGATTGCGGTGAGGGCGTGCTAAGACCTATGATCTAGATGTGAGACACAAGACGAACACACAGGATAACCAGGGTTTATCCAGGTCCAGGCCGCTCAAAAGCGTAATACCCTACGTCCCACGTCTCTGCTGCTGTATTGATGAGTACCGGAGTACAATGAGATGAATTCAGATGCGTTCTAGGGGGGTCCTTTCGCACCTTATACAGTGGGAGGGCAAGGTTACATATCTAGGGTTTCCCTATGGTCTGTTACATTGCGTCGTATCCTTGGAGTACACAACTAGATCAAACCGACTAAGACTCCTTGCATGCCAAGCAGTCTTCGGCTCCCGTGCAGCCCACCGACCTGGTCGGCAGCAGACCACAGGCTCTATCTTGTCGTCTGGCCCACCGATCATGATGATGATGGACCAGCCTTTTTCTTCTGGTCTGGGTCGTTTGTACCGAGCAGCCCAAAGTCTAGCTGTGAGGGTATACAGTGTCTATACCCCCACAGCTAGTCCTCGAGCACCATGTATCTTGAGGGAGTCACCATCTTGACCTGTACCAAGCAGTGAAGATGCAGACCATGTAGTGCTGAGTAGTGAAGATACCAACCACATAGTGCCGAGCAGTGAAGATGCCAACCACGTAGTGTCGAGCAGTGAAGCTGCCGACCACGTGTCGTCGACCGGCACTGACCTTGATCAGTCAGCACCATCCAGGCTACTCCTGAGAAGTTTGTAAGTCTACTCCCGACCACAGCTTCCGTCAAGGAAGGTGATCTATCAAAAGATGCATGGTGTTCCAATGAAAAAGAAAAATATTTCCACGTCCTGAGACGTGGGCCCATGTTAACACGTGACACGAAGTATCATTGGGATGCTAATATGAACAATCCAGAGAGGTAAGGGTACCGAACTAGGAACAGAAAATAGGCCCAAGGCACCGCGAGGTGACGTGGGCCCACGTAGTCCCCAAGCTCGATAGAAGATAGAATATGTTGTACTGAGCTTTTTAAGAAAAACTCAAATAAAACACCAGCTAGACATAGAAAATCCTGAATACCCATTCTAGAATCGAGAACAAAAAATAGGCCTAAGTCACCGCGAGGTGACGTGGGCCCACATAGTCCCCAAGCTCGATAGAAGATAGGATATTTTGTATTGAGCTTTTTAAGGAAAAAGTCAAAAACAGCATCAACTAGTCAAAGCTAGTATTAAAGGACTAGACGTGTTCCAACTGACTCACAGTCCCCAAGTGTACTCAGGATGAGTCACAGGCTCGATCGGGTTGAGGATGCTGAGAACCTATGGTTCGTAAGCACCACTAAGTGAGAAACCACGGTGCAGTCCCCAAGTGTGCCCAAGACACGTAACAAGCTTGATCGGGTCGAGTGCCAAATGACGAATTGATGCAAAATCCCAAGTATGAACCTACGGCCTTCTGCTTAGGAAACAGAGCTTAGGCTCGATCGGGTCGAGAGACACCGAGAACCATTGTTCTAAAGACACCTCTGGATGGCAAGTCGAAAGCACAGTCCCCAGGTAAGTCCAGGATGGAGCACAGGCTGTGTGGTGCATGACACGGAGCCGAGGCTGTGTGGTGCATGACACCGAGCCTAGGCAATGACGACGAGTCCCCGAGCAGCGTGTGGTCAGAGACGAGGCTGTGTGGTGCGTGACACCGAGCCGAGCAATGACGACGAGTCCCCAAGCAGCGTGTGGTCGGAGACTAGGCTGTATGGTGCGTGGCACCGAGCCTAACGATGAACAGGTAGACCAACTGGGTGGTAAGCTCCGAGCAGCCCAACTGGTCGATGGTGAAGTCCATGTGCCAGGTGGTGTGACAACCTGAACGATGATCTCTGACCTAGTCCCTGAGCAAACGGAGTGTGCTCGGCAACCGAACCTTGTCTTGAAAAATAAATAAGAAGAACGGTAGTACATGATATACAAAAAATTGATCTAGGCATGCTAAGAGATTGATAATATTTATGACATTTTAGATGTCTGATACATAGAAAAAATGATGTCAACAATTAAGTTTTGCCCCCACCCTCGAAGCAAGCTAACTCTGTCGGGTGACTAGGGATGCGCTAGTGAACAGCGTAGGACCGCCAGGATCACTAGGTACCTAGTACCGTTAGAGAGCGACTGCTGAATCTCCTAGTGCCATGTAGCGCAGAGCTGTAACACATCGTAAGAGGCTTCGAGACAGTGCCTTGTCAAGCCGTTCTCGGCGGGCAAGAAACAAAGTTTAATTGTGACTTATGCAGGGCGCATGTATGACAGATAATGCAAAAAATACAAAGTTGTGTAGGAAAGAAAGACAACAAAAAATTTTAATTAAAAACTTAGCTTGTATTTGAAGACGTGTAGTTATAGCAGTTGAAAATGCCGAGAATCTGTAGTCCGTAAGCACCAATGGGCGGAAAACTGCCACGCAGTCCCTAGGTATGGGAAATAAAGTATTTGACCCAATAAAAAATAGTCCTAGATTTTAAGGAATAAAAATATAGAATGACTTTGGAAAGAAGTATATGATTAAAAATAAATCTGGGATTAGATCCCAAGATTTCCGAGCACCTGCTCATCCATTGGGATTGGGAACACAATTACACACATGGGGGAATATAATATCTCGGCTCACGCATGGATTCGGGACCATTGACGGCCTAACAAGCCGCGTCCACATGAGTCAAGCGGGCCCAACCCTAGAAGTCAAACAGACGACACCCGAATGGTATAAATAGCAGGCGCCGCCAAGAGGATACGGTACTCTCTCCATCTTCTCGAGCATTTCGTCTTCCTACGCCCGATCAATCGCCGTCGTTCCCAATCCGCCATAGCGAATCCACCCGCCGCCGTGAGGCCACCGAGCTAATCTGTGCATTAGCACTGCCTTTGCCCTCCGCTCACCCACTCAACCCACCAGCCTTGAAGGAAATGGCGAGGAAGGGAGCCAAGAAGGCGGGGAAGGCGTCCAGATCTGACGCACCGGGGCCGCAATGGCAACAATCGACTTTCACACGGGAGTCACTGCAGGCGCTCGTCGATGAGGGCTTGTTGCCCCCGTTCGAGATGGAGGCGTGGCGTGAGCCGCGAGGTGAGGATTCCGCCCGTCCCCGAGATGGGGGAATTTGTAGTTCTCGAGGACATGGTCGTTCCGGGATTGGGAGTACCTGTGAACGGGTTGCTCCGGGATCTATGCATCTATTGGGGGATCTCTATCTGCAATCTGGACCCCAACTCCATCTTGGCCATTTCTATCTTCATTGCTGTAACAACCCTAAAAATTTCAAACACCAAAAAATGCAACCAATAATTTTTTTTCAAAACAAGCCCATGTGTGTTGCTTGTCATGTAGGAACCTTAACCTTTTTGCACTTGCACATATGTTAGTGCTACACTCATCAAGTATCACCATCACATGTGACTTAATATAATCTTAAGCCACATGTGATAAGCATCCTTGTCTAGCACCTTATGATTCATAAGGCAAATACCTTTGTTGCACTTGTTTTTCACTCATGTTGCACCCTTGCGTTTATGTTACATAAGACTAGACTCTAGAGCTTCCTCTCTTATCTTAATCACTTCAAATGCTTTACTAACTCCTTTCCTCTTGCTCAAGCTCCCTTTGCACTGGAATCATGTTCCCAATGCACAACATGCTACCTCTTTTTGTTTCGCCTGCTATATACAAATGTCACACCAGTGCTACCTATATGGTGCATTTGTGACTCGCCCATGTAACAATCTTGTACCTATGTCACCTGAGACGTGGCTCTCGAGCTAACCTCTATATCTACCTCCTAACATACTCCACCAATACTTTTAACTTGATCAAACCTCTTGCCTTGATATCATGTATCACATACTACCTCTCTATATTTCATATGTTACATCCCAAAGTTTCACTTGAGGTATCCCTATGTTGCAATAGATTTACCTTCATGTTGCATCTTAAATCAAACATGTGATTTGGATCTTTCTTGGATTTATGTGGTGGTAATTAAATAACCAATAACATTTATTTATCCAATAAATAAATATTATTAGGGTAATACCCAACATTGCCAAGGACCAGGTAAGTCCATCAAACATCTATTTGCAACAAGCCAAAGTTTTATATATATACGACATACATGTATTCATGTGTGAATTTAATAAAAACAGAAAAAGAAAAGGAATATGAAAAGGAAAAGAAATACCAAATCCTTTTCGGCCCATGGCCAAGCCAGGCCTGCTACCCGGCATCTCACGTGCGTTGCACGGGCACGGAGAGCCGACGCTGCCTCCGCTTCGCGTATGATGCGCGCACAACCGCTCTCACGTGCTCCGCTCGTGCCGCTTTGCGTAAGCTCCACGCACCTTGCATGCCGCTGTACGTCACCAACGGGCCCCACTCGTCAGCCACAGGAAGGGAAGAGAATCCAAGGCCGTCGTTTCTTTCCGTCGCTCGACCGTGAACAGCCTCGTCTCCTCCTTTCTCCGTACAGATGACGCTCGCCCGCTTTCCGTTGAACGCCGTGGAGCTCGGACGGCCACCTACTCCCGGCCTTGGATCAACGCCACATCACCAGCCATCACATCAATGGCACGGACGCCCAGAAGCTGCCCTGGAACCCTAGCCGCTGGCTACAAATACCCCAGCAGCCACCACTTCCTTCTCCTCCCCAACAGCGCCGCCTTCCTCTCCTTTTCCCCATCGACGCCGCCAGGCCTTCTTCCCCTTCCTGCTCTCTCCACCAAGCAGTACGCCATCATCGAGAGCCAGTTCACCACCACAAAGCTGCCCTACGCAAGAACCACAGCCACGATCACGCTATGAGCGCGCCCAGCAGCTGCGTCCTCGCTTCGCGCCTCCGCCACGACGTCATGCTCTGCGCCGCCGCCCTCTACCGCAAGCCGGACTGCCACCACCTCTTGTTGCGACGCCGAGCCAGACCGCGACCTCACCGAAGCCAGAGTTGTCGCGCCGACAGCGACGCCACCGCCAGCCTGCACCAAGTCGTAGCCTCACCATGGTCATCGCCTGTTGCCTCTACCTTACCTCGGCCTCGCCACAACTAACCGCAACTTCAGCCCATCCGCCCAGCTGCATCGCCCGTGACAACGACGTCCACCAGGAACGCAGCAGCCACATGGACCTCGTCGATAAGCCTTCTCCTTGCCTCGACCATCGACACAGCCTGGGTAAGCCCCTCCGTACAGCTTGCTTCTTCCTTACTTGCTTTTGGCCACCGTTTCCCGTTGTGAGCCTGAGACCAGAGCCAGACCGTCTGCCTCGCCCACAACCTCGATGTCGCGCTCCACCCCGTCTTCCTCCGCCAAACCTGCAACGCGCTGCAGCCATGAACCCTCCGGTCTCAGCGCGATCTGCCATCAGTGCCTACCCCGGTGAGCAGCACCCTTGCTGAGTTCCCGTCCCTCTTTTCCTCAACGCTGATGTACTGAATTTGGCCCTCGTGCTATCTTCTATGTATTGTACATCGTAGGGAAGGTGCACCCGTCCCTTCTCCTTCATCATGCCTTGTCTTGGATCGTTCCCGCGCGTCCACACCGACCGCACGCTGGAGCACCTCGCCATGACGTCGAGCCCGGCCATGACTCCAAACCGGACCACAACGCCGCCTCCTCCCTGTACACTGCAACGTCGTCGGCCTCGTCATCCTCGACGCCGGTGTCCACACCACGCCCATGATCGACGTCGGCGCTGCGCACCTCCAAGCCCCAGCCTGTCACGCCGGACGTCTCCGATCAACATGAAGCCGTGTCCACCACTTCTTCCTCGACGCCACGCCGGAACACCCTCTGCCTGCACCGACCTTGGCAAACCCCTCGGTGAGCACCTGCCTTCCCTGCACCCCCGCCTTGCCATGTCCTGCTCTATGTTCATCCTGCCCGGCCATCGTGCCGCTGCACTGGACACTTTCACCTGCACACACGCACTCCACGCTAGCCACCTGGGTGCCGTCCCGGGAGCTCGTATGCACACGGTCGTGCCGCCACCGTACCGCTCTAGAGCACCGCCGTGCCGTGCCATTTCCTGACGCCTCTGACCACCTCGAGGGATAAGAAGACGATGACGAGCTCTGCCGCGAAGCACTGCACCGAGCCGTGGAGAAGATGAAGGCCGGGGAGCCTCCTTTGGCACCGTGCCATGCACCGTGGCCATGTCGGAGCTCCACCGTGGGGATGGCTGCCCGCGCGGACTCCGCCGAGGAATAAGGTCGCTGCCTGCGCGTCGAGAGGGTGTTGGGTGACCCCAATTGCACCCCCGTGCCTCGATTTGGTTTGGATTTGGTTGCTGAAGAGTGCTGTCATGCGTCGTCACCGCCGCTCCACCGTCCGCCATGCACAGCGTCGTCTGATGCCAAGCCGTCGTCGCGATGACCAACACTGTGTCTGCCGTGCCGCCCCAAAGCCGTCGGGCAAGGAGATAAAGCCAGAGGACCACCGGGTCACCGAGAATTGGAAGATTGCTCGCCGCCAGCGAGCTCTATCGAAGCAACGCAGAGACAAGGGAGGGGATTGGATCGCCAGCTGGATCGTGGACGCAGTGTTCATGGACCAGATTCTCCGCATGTGGGACCGAGACGGAGGTGGTGCACCATCGACCGGTCTGTGGACTGCGAGGACTGGAGGACTAATCGATACACCTGGTGCACGTGGACTTGAGTCACTGGTAGTGGACCCAACGAGCATTGGTGCACCGCGAACCAACCCATGGACCAGAGCCCGTTTGATATTCAAATGGTGACGTGTCAGTTCCACAGTAAGACACGTGTCGGGCCCGGCCTGGCCCAGTAACGGCCCACTAAAGGCCCAGTTTGACCATTGACTTGGTCGACGCTGACGTCAGCAGTGACGTCAGCCTGTCCCCACCAGTCAGTGATGACGTCAGTAGTGACATCATGTGGACCCCACCTGTCATTACTGACGTCAGCATGACGTCATGCCTACGTCACCTGCCACATCAGCGCCACGTCAGCTGACCCTACTGTACCAGTGGCCAACCAGATCATGCCACGTGTCACGTCCTAGATTTTCCAGTCTTTTATCTTTTTCAGAATATATGTAAATCTTCAGAAATTCATAACTAATTCATACGAGCTCCAAAAATTATGATCCAAGTATCTAAATTTTCTATAAATCAAGCTCTACGTCATGAGCTTATGTTTGAGTGCATTTGGATCTTTTGAATTTCATTTGATTTCTTGTGCTGTTCTATAGGAGTCGCTTACGCGACCATTACGTCTTGTTTTCAGAGTCGAACGAGGAGCGATCCGAAGGGGGAGTCTACAAATACCAAGGTGGAGGTACTGCTGGACGACTACATTGACGGATGACGACTCGTACCACTACTACCTCGACAACGCAGGTGTCATGGCAGCACCTTCTCTTATAAATCCTATTAGACATGGCTAATATCTAGAATTGCTAGTGCTTTACTTTCATGCAATGCTTACACCTGGTGTAGGTATGCATGGTAGAATTTTACCGGATAGCCCCTACCTTGTCGTAACCTATCACCTGCTTACCCGCTGTTATGTTAGCCACATACATGTGCTATATTATTTATATATATACATACATATAGTTCACTCGCTTACATTTTGATGTGACGTGATGAACCCTGGGAGGGCCTGCTAGGGATGCCAGGTTTGGGGTGTGTGTTCATGGATTAGATGGGTATGTGAGCTGATGGTGTTGTATCTGGGTTTGGGATGGGACTTACGGCAGGGTGTAGGGTGAGGGTGGAGTCGATCGAGCTGGGATCTACGACGAGCTTCTGGAGCAAGTCTTGTTGGGGAATGGGTCTAGACATTCCCACGAGAGAAGCCTATGGCAGGCTAACTGAGATGAGATGGTGGTCTTTGGGTGTGATCCTCTAAGAGGTGGAGCCCGGGATGAAGGTGCCGTGGTAGCACGTTAAAGATCAACCCTGACAAAGATATCCCGGCTTGGTCACACTTAGGAACTGCTGTGCTGGTATCCGGACCTTAGGAATCTCTTGCTTTCCACTCGATTCCTATGGGGGGGTGACGACCGAACCGCTGGATAGATCGATGCCACTACTGCTAGGTGAGAAGTGTTAGGAAGGTATATGCATGGGTTGGAGCTAACACCCTACCGAGACGATCATGGCACCCCTTTCGGGAGTGGGTACATGGCATGGCATCCTCTACAGGATCAGATACATGCTCTCTTCATAGTTCCAGTGATCCAGAGCTGAATGGTAGAGTGGCATCGTTCTATGGCAGTAGGCGCCCGAAATCTGCCTAGGTGCGCGCATGCATCGATGATGGCTATCTGGTGGACTAGTGAAACCTCTGCAGAGTGTATGGTTGATCGATCGATACATATGCCAAATCTTTGGCTATGGATCTTTCCTGAGTTTCGTATGCACCGGACTAGTGAGTGGAGGGTTCTACCTTCCCCTGAGAGTTGATTTCGGCCGTCAGCCAGTTGAGGGTTGCGGGCCGTTGAGACCGGCTGAGCGGGAGTTGGCCTGGTCGACTTGAGAGTGAGTCTTGATGGTGATGGTGGTGGTGATGTGGTGATGGATCTGGGATGGATGAGATGGTGGATGGATGTGTGTGTGGGATGGAAATATGTTAAAACTTGACTTATTATTATAAACTTGATTACTACTTGCATGCATAGGAAAAACCACAGCCAAACTATAGGATTGTTAGATCCCTTTGTTTCTTTTCCACTAAATCTCATCGGTGCTGACCATGGCCTGCATACCTCTAGCGGTGTGCAGATTTACCTGCTTCACAGTGATGTTGGAAATAGAAGGTTTAAAAGGTCTCGTGCCTACGCTCAAGATGGTAGATGAAGATCCTTCCGTGGATGTTCTCTTCTTCCGCAGCTATTCTGGATGCTGGTACTCTGATGATATGCCGTGAGGCGATGTAATAAATAATGTAAGCCCTATTATGGTACCCTTTATCTAGTTTTGAAGTATGGATTTGATTATCAACTATTGTATAATAATGTGATAGCTTATATTTTCACATTATTATCTGTTCTGTGAATTTTCCCTTCGTAGAAAATTTGAGGATGTTTCAATTGCTTTCTATGAGCTGTTCCTGGGGATCGACCCCCACTTCAATCTATTCCGCTTCTTCTTTCTATTGAGGAAGAAGGGGGCTGAATCTGGGGGGTCCCAGATTGGGGGCGGGTGCTATGTGCGTCTCTGGGACGGAATGAAGACGCACTAGCTAGGGGCCGGCACCAGACAGTCGCCAAAGGATGGAATACACGCTGGTTCTATATGAGCCAAGATGTGGAAGGGAGAAGGGTGCCCTGCGACATCATGCATGTGCCAGAGTGCAACCCACGGTGGTCGGAGCCGCTAACCCCGGAGGACATGATCCAGGTGAACGAGCTGCTGACCTTGATCGATAACAAGGCAATCAATGGAGCTCTTGTTGTCAGGACCTAGTCGATCCGCTGGGTCTAGCCGTGCAAAGAATGGGTGAAACGCCTTCGAGTACTCAAGATGGGACGACCCCTCCTGGGAGACTCGGGAGAAGCTGACGTCGGAGGTGCTGAACCAGCAGATGGCTTCTCTATTTGAGAAGTTCGACCCTAGCACTAGCTATCCGGAGCATCATACTCGGCCCTACAACATGAGCCGACCACCGCCAGAGGTAAGCCTACCAGTTCCACACTGTGATTTGATAAGTATATACTAGCATCTGTTGATGTCTGTATACCATGGATTGTCTGACTGTTAGACATTGCTTGGATAGGACCGGAAGGTGTTTGTTTCCACTGTGCCAGTGGAGCCATGGCCTCAGGGTGAGGCGCAGGCCTACCAGCACAGGAGTGAGGAGATCCACCACCGGAGCGAGACCGAAGCAGGGCAGGAGACGACTAGCATCTCCAGCCCAGATGACAATGAAATCCCTGCTGCTCAGGCACGGCGCCGAGCAGGGGGTAAGCGGCCCACGGCAGAGGCCACCAAGGCGAAGAAGCCCTCCACTCTACTGTTCAGAGGCAAGTTAAACCTGGACGACAGAGCATAGGGGGGCAAGAAAAGGAAAACGCCGGCCACCCTGGAGTCATCGGACGATGATCTGCTGACGCTGAACCAGTGCCAGCAGAAACGTCATGCGCCGACACCTCAGACGGGGAGAACGCCGAGGCCACCGACATCAATGACGACGAGGAGGCCTGTGCAGAATGCGCCGCTAGCAAATCCTCCCCCTCAGTGTGGGAACATTGCGTCAACCAATCGGTCGGAGTAGGCCGGGGGGTCAACACCGCCAGCACCATCATTGCCACCTGGGCCGCACAGGGTGGCCGCATCGCCAGCCATAATAGCTATGTCTTCGAGGCATTGAGAGGAGGCAAGGAAGCCAACTTCTCCGGTATGCCCCGTCGGAACGAGCCGATCGGGCGGGACGTCGGACCAAGTCCCTGGGCGTGGTAGCGGGGCGATGAGCGGGACCCCCAGGCACTCCAAGCAAGGGAGTAGCCCCATGGTTCAGAGGAGGGCTTCGGCGGTTAGACAGGCAAATGTCACTGAACTCGCATATCTTGCATGTTCTTGATTTTGTGCTTGTTGTGAAGAAGACATGTCTGTGACTATATAGCCATGCTCCGTCATTTACAATGCCAACTCCACCACCTAGCCAGACCACGCACCGATCGTTGAGTAGGCAACCGATGGCACAACACTGCCTATGGGACCAGGGGAGGCGACCAGCAGCACCGCAACGCCTGCCAGATCGATCCCGACACCACCTCCGCAGCCGAAAAGGCGGGTGGTGCCGTTTCAGCCGATCATCGCTGCGATGGGTCGTCCGCCAAGGAGCACGCCAGGCCAGGCAGGGCCAAGCATGCCAGCACCAGCTGAAGAGGTCGAGGAGGTGCCCAGGGTGCCAAGGATGCCGTGAACCAACCTGCCTACGCAACGTGTCTTCACGTCGCGGAAGCTGGGGAGGACAGCTTCATGTATTATGAGGAAATGTTAGATGATGACATCGACATGAGTCTCCAGGATGCGGTGGAGGTGTTGCTTGACAGGATCAAGGTTACACCCGATCAAGATTAGGATCAAGGGCCATCTTTCCAGGAGAAGAGCACCCTGCCAACCCTATAGGCGAAGAGGTTGCAGTCGTCGACCAATGCAGGAGGCTGTGGCCGGCACTGCAGGAGTTCGTCGCGGGAGCTGGGCACTATGTGGCCGCCACTGTGCTCGCCGTGGTCCGCGCCAACTACCAAAACGTGGAGCTAGCGACCATCGAGCATGAGATCCCTTCTGAAGTTCCTGATGAAGAGGCCGAAGAGCTCCAGGCCTTGTCTGGCCTGACAGCCGCCGCCATCATTGAAGATATGATGCTAATCAATGATCCTGCAGGAGATGGTGGTGGTCAGTAGGCCGTAAACAATGTATTTATGTAAAAACACTATTTGTAAGTTGTGCCGAGCACTGGGTGCTCGTAAACTTTTAAGCCTATTGATGCAGACAAGTAGGCATGTTTAAGCGGGTGATAAACATTTTTCCTTTTTCCTTTTTTAGATGCAGATTTATGCATAGGTCATTTTTCAAAAAATATCGCCAGTTAATTTTTGCCCCTACCCTCGAAGCGAGCTAACTCTGTTGGGTGATTAGGGATGTGCTAGTGAATAGTGTAGGACCGCCAGGATCACTAGGTACCTAGTACCGTTAGAGAGCGACTGCTGAATCTCCTAGTGCCATGTAGCGCGGAGCTGTAACACATTGTAAGAGGCTTCGAGATAGTGCCTTGTCAAGCCATTGTCATGGGCAGAGAATAAAGTTTAACTGAGACTTATGCAGAGCGCATGTATAACAGTTGTGTGCACGAATATAGAATTGTGATAGGAAAAGGAACAACAAAGGAAACTTTATTAAATATCTGAATAACAAAGACTTGGGTACATATCTTATTCTATGGGTAGAAGCGTATGAGGTGGTCGATGTTCCAGGAATTGGACTCCTCGACACCCTCCATTGTCTCCGGCTGATAGGACGTCGGGCGTGTGACAGCCTTGATCCTAAACTACCCTTTCCATCTGGATGACAGCGAACACCATGTTGCCGACCATGAACAACCTACCTTTGACATTGCGGTTATAGTAGCAATGCACTGACGCTAGGTACTTAGCTGTCCGAGCACAGGACTCGAGCACTATCTCCTCTTTGGTGATGATGTTGATTTCCCTGACTTCGTCGGAGGCTTCTTCATTGTAATGCTGGACATGTGGTGAAAGGAGTGTACTCGGCTGGTAAGACAACCTCAGATCCAAACACCATGAAGTTCGGGGAAACTCCAGTGTTGCGACTAGGCTGGGTACGGAGTCCCCAGACCACGGCAGGTAATTCCTTGAGCCACCGACCAGGCTTAAGATCCTTGTTGTCCCGGTATACCCGTTTACGCAGGGCATCGAGGATCATACCGTTAGCTCGCTCCACCTGTCCGTGTGCTCGAGGATGAGTGATGGACACATATTTGACTTTGATGCCATCATCATCGCAAAAGTCAAAAAACTCATCGCTGGTTAACTAAGAGCCTAAATCAGTGATGATGGTATTGGGTATGCCAAAATGGTGGATGACATCGTCAAGGAACTATACTGCTTTCTCGGATGAGGCTTTCTTGACGGCTTTGCACTCAATCCATTTGGAAAACTTGTCGATGAGCACAAAGGCACATGTGTGTCCGCCAGGAGCCTTCTTGAAGGGGCCAATCATGTCTAGTCCCAGCACAAGAATGGCTAAGCGACCGGGATGGTTTGGAGTTCATGCGCAGGGATATGAATCTGCTTGGCAAACATCTGGCAATTTTTGCACTGGTGTACATAATCTTCTGCGTCAGAGACGGCTGTCGGCCAGTAGAACCCTAGTCGGAAGGCTTTGCCAACAAGCGTCCGGGATGCCATATAGTTACCACAAGTGCCCACGTGAATATCTCTCAGAAGCTTCAAACCCTCTGATTGGGTGATGCATTTCTGGTAAACATGGACCTTGGAGCCTTGTGCATTAGCCCGCCGTTAACCATAAGGTAGGCACAGGCTCTGCAGACCAACTGTTGGGCTTTGATCTTATTCTCTGGGACAAGGTGGTCATTTAGGTATTTAACAAAGGGCTCTCTCCAGTCAGGCTGGGGAGGCGCTGCCTGCTTGGTTGACTCATCAATCGGCGACTGCTCACTACCATCATCAGATCCATGCTGGCCGGGGTAGCTATCTTCTACCTCTATTGCTTCGCCGCTGAGCATCGCTATGAGCTGGTCGGTAGCGGTACTAGGCACGGGTGCTTCGTAAGCCTGATCGGGGATCAAAGGCTTAATCAAATCATTGACAAAAACACTTGGTGGTATCTTAGCTTGGGACGATCCGAGTTTAGACAGTTCATCAGCACCTATGTTCTCGATATGTGGTACATGAGTGAACTCTAGTCCGTAGAACTTATTCTCCAGCCTGTGGATCTTAGCAACATAGGCATCCATTTATTCGCTGACTACGTCCCAGTCTTTGTTGACCTGACGGATGACCAGAGCGGATCTCTGTATACCAGGAGCCATTTAATACCTAGCTCGACTGTGATGCGGAGGCCGTGTAGGGCCACTTCGTACTCAGCCATGTTGTTGGACGCCATGAAGTGTATGCGCAAGACATAGTGGAGTGTGTCCTTGGAGGGAGAGATAAAGTAGACCCCCACCCCCGCGCCATCAATGTTCAAGGACCCATCGAAATACATCTTCCAATGGTCGGGAGACGTATCAGCCAGGGGCAAGCTGAGGTCCGACCACTCCACAATGAAATCAATCAGGGCCTAAGACTTTATGGTGTTACGACTACAGAACTTCAGCGTGAACTCGGAGAGCTCTAACGCGTATTTGACAATATGGCCACTGGCATCTCTGTTGCAGAGAATGTCGCCAAGTGTAGCTTCTGTGACTAGGATGATCTTATAGGCTTGGAAGTAATGGAGGAGCTTCCGTTTGGTGATCAGGAGTGCGTACAGTAGTTTGTGCACATGGTTGTATCTTTGCTTAGTTTTGTTAAGAACCTCGCTACGTAATAAACTGGGCGCTGCACGTCGTAGATGTGCCCGGGTTCCTGGCGCTCGACCACCATCACAGTACTGACCACATTGGTTGTGGCAGCGATATAGAGCAAAAGCTTCTCGCCTTCTCACGGGACCATGAGTACTGGGGGAGTTGCCAGGTACTCCTTGAGCTATCTAAAAGCCTCATGGGCCTCCTCTATCCACTCAAATTTCTCCTTAGCTTTGAGCAGCTTGAAGAAGGGAAGCCCTTTTTTGCCCATGCGGGAGATGTAGTGGCTCAGGGCCACCATGCAGCCAGTAAGTTTCTGGATATCTTTGATGTTGCGTGGTGGTTGCAAGTCCAGCACGATCTGAACCTTCTCAGGATTTGGGTGCATGCCGTCCTGGCTGACAATGTTGCCGAGCAGGATCCTGGAAGGGACGCCAAAGATACACTTGTTTGGATTCAATTTCCACCGAAATTTGTTGAGGGCCGTGAAGGTTCGTTGGAGGTCGGCCACCAGTGTATGGGCCTCCCTGGTCTTCACCACCACGTCATCTACATACGCCTCGATGAGGTCATCGGTGATCTCATGCTCGAGGCAGGCCTGCATGGCCCGTTGGTAAGTAGCTTCGGCGTTCTTAAGGCGAAACGACATGGTCGTGTAGCAGAAAGCACCGAAGGGGGTGATGAAGGTGGTCTTCTCCTGGTCCTCCTTTTTTAGGGCTATTTGATGATAACCCGAGTAGCTATCTAGGAATGAAAGCAGCTCGCAACCTGCAGTAGAATCTACAACCTCATCGACTCATAGCCTGTTTAGGGTAGTGTTTGTTGAGATCAGTGTAATCAATGCACATTCTCCATTCATTATTCTTTTTGAGTACAAGAACCGGGTTGGCTAACCACTCCGGGTGATACACCTCTTTAATAAAGCTAGCTGCTAGGAGCTTAGCTACTTCTACCCTAATGACTTCCTTGCGGTCACGAGCAAATCGACGCATCTTCTGCTTGATGGGTTTTGCTATCTTCGAGATGTCAAGGTAGTGCTCGGCCTTTTCCCTTGGGACACCAGGCATGTTGGCGGGTTTCCATGCGAACACACTGATGTGCTCTCAAAGGAATTAGACAAGCGCATCTTCCTATTTGGGGGGAAGGGTAGCCCCGATCTTGGTAGTCTTCGAGGGGTCGTTCGGATCAAGCTGGATCAGCTTGTGCTGTTTGGCCTTGTTGGATGGCCGCCGCACAGACCCGACTAGAACCTCAAGCTCTACAGGGGGCGCCTCCTTAACACCCAGGCCGGTGTGCTCCATGGCATGCCTCAACTCCTCGACCTCCGTGGCTGCATAGGCATCGGACTCGCACACACGCGCCGTGAAGACATTGCCGTGTAGGGATAGGACACCCTGCTCGGTTGGGAGCTTCAACATGAGGTACCCGTAGTGAGGAACCACCATGAATTTAGCAATCCTAGGTTAGCCAAGGATGGCGTGGTATATGCCCTCGAAGTCGGCCACGTTGAAGGTGATGTGGTCGATGCGGAAGTGCTGCTTTGTCTCAAATTGGACGGGTAGTGTGACTTGCTCGAGGGGGTACGAAGGTTTTCCCGGCATGATGCCCTAGAACGGAGACTCATATGGCTTGAAGTCTTCCTGCTTCGGCCCTAGCTCCTTGAAGGCTGGGTAGAATAGGATGTTCAGGGCGCTACCACCGTCGGTGAGCACTTTCTCGAACGACACCACCTATCACCGGGTCAAGGACCAGCAGGAACCGACCAGCATCATGAATTTTGGCCCACATGTCATTGCGGCTGAACGATATGAGTTGCTCGGACCAGGCGGGCACCTTGACATCTGCAACGAAGTCATCAACCTCCTGGATAGCCACTATGGCTCGCGTCAGCAGCTTCTTGTTGCAGGCGTTCTCCAGCCTGACTTTGCCACCAAAGATGACGGCAGTCATATTCTTCATGGGATCCCTGTAGGCATGCCATGGGTTGGTATCTTGAGCTTCTTCTTTGTTGGCATCCTCTTGCTGGATGGGGTTTTTGCCCTTGGCTTTGGGGGCCGGACGCGGCTTCTTGTTGGCCGTCCTGTCCAGCGCCTCCTTCAGGACCCTGCACTCGCCCAGCGTGTGGCCCTTACCAGGATGATGGGGGAAATCTTGACTAAGGACCTTGTCAAGTTCTTCGTCATTTCCCCTCTTCTGGCCCTTCACCGCATTGACAGAGTAGTTATTGCGGTTACGCCGACCATCGTTGTAGGTGTCCCAATCACGTCGCTTGAATGGATGATCATCATCGCGGTGGTCGAGATCACCATTGTCATGACGGTTGCAGTGATTGTTATGCCGATCTGGCCGATGGTCTTGATTGCTGTCGCGGTCATGGTCGCCGTCGCGGTGGTGGCCACGGTGAGGGGAATGGGATCCGCCTCGTTCAGCCCATCGTTAAGATGAGTGAATCTGTGGGCTAGGGATAGGAGATCTTCCATTGTTCTCAGCCGCTCGAGGAGCAGCTCCTTCTTGAGGTCTAGGCGGTGTGGTTGGACCAGGCCAGCGATGAAGAGGTCAATCCCTTCTACCGGGGTGACGTCGATCACATGATTCCACGCGTCGGAGAAGCGCTGGATGTACTATCGCAGCGATTCCCTTGGACAATTTTGGACTTGTGCCAGAGTGTACTTGGTGTTTGGCTGCACGCAAGTGGGCTTGAAGTTGTTGATGAATATCTGCCTGAGTTGGGACCAACTCAGGCTGCTACCGGGACATTGATGGAGCAGCTAGGAGGTAGCGACGTTGCTCAAGACTACCAAGAGGTAGATGGCCATGATGAACTGGTCACCTCCTGCTGCTCGGACTGCCACTTCATACAACATGATCCAGTGCTCTGGGTCATCCTGCCCATCGTACATCTTGACGTCCCCGATCTGGAAGTTCTTTGGCCAAAGGACGGCCTTAAGTTCCTCCGAGAATGGGGTTGGTCCGCTCAGGTGTTGCCAAGCACGGTACCGTTCATCGAGGTGATCACGGAGGTCATGATCTTGCGGCTGCTCGACTTCCTGGTTGCGCTCGACATGGTGGTTGGCTTGTTGCCTATTGGCGCGCTAGCGATTGTGGCGTTGGCACTCATTGTTGCGCGGCACCTCCCGTGGAGCGTTGTCGGCATTGGCCTGTCGGGGTTGCTTGAGCAAAGGCCCTTCGTGATTGGACTCGCTGTCGGCGCCACTTTCTACGGGTTGGCGGCGACGGCTGCACCGGGACCGCCGCGACTGATGCGACGTGGTCAGCGACCCGGCAGAGTAGAACTGAACCACCTGTGCTTCGGCGACGATCAAAAAGTATCAAATTGCTTCGACCCCGGGCATTTTTGGGGTAAGGTTGTTAAGCCGATCCATGGCCATAGCGATGTTGGCCATGGGAGTCTCATGAATGACTTGATTCCCGACCATGTTGAACTCGCCGTCGAGGTTGCGTTGGAGGCGGCGTGGCTGAGGGCCTGCACCGTTGCCTCCGTCGTTGGCGGCATTCGCGTTTTGTACCTCCTAGAGGCGTCGATGCTCTCGATTGGTGTTATGGCCTTCCCTTGCTTGCCTCTCCTGCTCTACTTCATTCAGAATGAGGGGCTCATCCATGCTGATGGCAAATATCGCACCGTTGAAACTAGGCGGAGTTCTCGGGGTGCCTGGCGCCGTGTCGGCGGAACAGGCTTGGTGGTCCAGCGTGGACAGGTCCTCCGCCTTGACATTTTCCTAACGTCGGACCTCAGGACCCTCTTCGTTAGAGAGGAGGTACTCGGTAAGGTTGAAGGAAACGGAGGGCGTCCTATCGAGCCAAGAGAACGGATCGGACATGGCGCTGTCTTCCAGGATTGTAGCCGATCTGGGAGGACTCTAATGCGAATACACCATGCTGATCATGGGCCTTGGATCTTCCGGGACCAGAACTAGATTGGGATCTAGGTCCAGTAGATGGTCATCCCGTCACCGAGGAGCGTCTTGTAGGTACCTCGCGCGGGACGCGGCTGCGTTGCTCAACTCGTGTCGGAAGATGGGTGCGTTGTTTGGGCCGGGGGCGATTGGATCTGTCGGCCCTGGTGCAGGTTGCGTCTGCTGTGTGCGGCGCCACTGCCCTCGCTCTGCCCGGGTCTGGCAGGCTGTACAGCTATGCGTGCGCTGGCCAGATGCACATTAATGAACTCATCCAGCCTGACTGGGGGCTGAGCCCAGGCAGCAGCCAGAGTTAGATCTGGTCGGTGCGGGTGATGAGGCTGAGTACGCGTAGGGCACTACTGACGGCGCCCCTGGTTAGGCACAAGTTGTAGTTGATAGTTCCCCACCACAGTAGGAGGCATGCCTCGATGAGCGGTCGGTGGCTCTCCTCTATAGTCAGCAGGTGGTGCTCCGGCCAGAGCCAGATATGGATCTGGTCAGCATGGGCCACCAGCTTGGCTCGTCTGTCCTTGCTGGTGCCGAGCATTGCCATCCTGATGGACAGGTGGCGGCCCACAAGCCACGGGAAGATTTGGATCTGCGCGACGTGGCAGGTTGTCGTGATTGTGCCGGTGTGGTCAGACAGGGGTGAAGTCCAAGTACTCTTCACGGAGCTGTGTAGGAGCGGACTCCACGTACTTGAGGAGCTCAGCCAGACCTACCCCGTGTCGGTCGATCATATCGATTAGATCAGAGTTGTCGATGTGCCCTCTCTGGTAGCGAGGAAGTCGCCAGTTCGCCGCTGGCGTGGCCATCATCTCTGCCCTCGTCATGCGTGGCTCGAACGACCCAGGGGCAGCCCCGAGATCTGGGTTGTTGGAGAAGTGGGCGGCACAGTCGGTGCTGGGGCCGACTGCATCACAGCTGGAGCTGGGACCGGCCGCACTGCTCTCGCGAACGTGAGGGACGTCGCCACACCGGTGGTCCATGTGAGTGAACCGATGGTGAGGGAGACACCCGCCTCAAAGTCCATGGAAGCTAGGAACAAAACCATCTGGATCGTCTACTGATCAGATTGCGCACCCCCTACCTGGCGTGCCACTATCGATGAAACCTCGTTGGCAGTCTACCACGGGATACCCCGAGGTAGTAGATTGCGGTGAGGGCGCGCTAAGACCTACGATCTAGATGTGAGACACAAGACAAACACACAGGACAACTAGGGTTTATCCACGTTCAGGCCGCTCAGAAGCGTAATACCCTACGTCCTGCGTCTCTGCTGCTGTATCGATGAGTACCGGAGTACAATGAGATGAATTCAGATGCGTTCTAGGGGGTCCTTACCCACGTTATATAGTAGGGTGGCAAGGTTACATATCTAGGGTTTCCCTATGGTCAGTTACATTGCGCCGTATCCTTGGAGTACACGACTAGATCTAACCAACTAAGACTCCTTGCATGCCAAGCAGTCTTCGGCTCCCGTGCGGCCCACCGACCTGGTCGACAGCGGACCACGGGCTCTGTCTTGTTGTCTGGCCCACCAATCATGATGATGATGGACCAGCCTTCGTCTTCTGGTCTGGGCCGTCTATACCGAGCAGCCCAAAGTCTAGTTGCGAGGGTATATAGGGTCTATACCCCCACATTGATCCCCCTAGGACCTGATATCTCTTGAGAACCGAAACCTTGGGACCTACGTGCTCACCGCTCGCTCCTAAATGGACGGGAGACGGATGTCTGACTAGCTAGGACAGTGCCACTAGCAGATAGTGTCAGGAGTTATGAGCATCAGGACACACACCCTCCTTAAACAACATAGTGACCTCAGGGGACTGGTACTATGTCTCACAGTCTCAGTGTGCCAGTGGTATTCCGGGATGTCTCAATACTGAGTGGTAGGGTGGCATCGCACCGGTTAGAAAGCAGCCGAAATCAGCCTAGGCGGGGCACCGCCGACGATGGTGATCTTGTGGTTACGTGAGTACACGCTCTGCAGAGTTTTGAATCTATATATAGTCCGCAGCCTCGGTTTGGCCTTTCCCTCGACCTACGGTTCTCGGGAGTAGTGAGATGAGTCCTTCTCTTCTTCCCCCTTGTGACCCTTTTCGGCTGTGAGCCGCTGAGACAGGCTCCAAGAGGGAGTTGGACCTGTCGACTGAGTGTGAGAGGGTGAGATGTGTGTGATGACGGGATGGGAATGATGATGGATGAGAATGGGTTAAAACTTGATGTATTATTATTATATAATGATGGTTACTACTTGTATAGAAAACCACAGCCAAATAATAGGTCTCTTGATTATATCTTTTGCATCTACCAAATACTACATAGCAAAAGCAAAGCATAGGGTGAGACGAGTGGCCAGTACAAACCTTACTGAAAATTATTTGGCAGGTGAGCCCGACTACGACTTCACCGACAAGGAGTAGACGTCTCGTTCCTACACTCAGACTTCTTTTGGAGATTGTTGTTGCTTCCGCCTACCGCAGTTGTTCCGGATGCTGCTACTCTGATGATTCCACTAGTGTGGCGATGGACTATTTATGTAATCCCGTCTAATTGTACTCTTTTATTCGATGTATAGATTTCTGTATCGACTGTTGCTGAATAATATGGTGGTTTGTGCTTCGAACTATTGTATTATTCGTCATTCTGTGTATTTTCCCTTCGTGGAAATTAAACATGTTTCACCGCCGGCGACGGAGACTCGGACGTGAGCCGGCCGCGCTTCTCGTCGAGCCCACGTGTACTCCTATCCCATGTCCGTTGGCAAGGTCGAAGAGCAACAGGATGGGGAGGCTCGGAGAGGATGCCTTGCTCGTCCATGGATATGGACGACGCCAACGCCGGCAAGCGGAAAGGGGAGCGGGGGCGGCGGATCTTTCTCTAGGTTCGGGAGCAGGAAAGGTTGACTAGTTACTATCCTTCTCTGGGCTGGGCTGGGCTGGGCCTTTTGCTGACAAGTTATCATGGGCTGAACATAATCTTTCTCAAATATCGCTCTGAGCAGAAAAAATTTTGGGCACGGTTTTGTTTCCTCTAAAAAAAACCTTTTGCAGCTTTTTTTAGTAAAAAAACCTTTTGCAGCTAAGCAGTGAGTCCGGTTAAATGAGGATTCCTCTCGTTCATGGCATAGTATCATGTTTAGAATTGATTATAAAAAAAAGATCATGTTTAGAGTCAAATGTACTAGCGACTTTCAAAAAATGTGTCACTTAGATCTATATACTTTAAAATGTATTTTTGGTTTTCTAAATTTGTTAAGTGGTAGATCTGTGATTACCATGTGGACTTTTTGTTTTTTTTTTTTTTGCAAATGTGGCATACCAACTAAATTTATAACCCTTTTTTTTCTTATACAAGCAAAAAAAAATAACTTGAGCACGGAAACCAATTAATCATTTAACGACTTCGATATAAGGGTATGGTAGAAGTTATCAGTCAAACTAGTCTCTTTCTTTTTCTCTTCGAGAATTTTGTTATTTGCCGATCACAGATGTGTGCCTCACATAGTTTAGCATTCAATTTGTGCGCCTTTGGACATTTAACTCGTGGATGCGGTATTTTTTTATTCACGGGCTAATCCTTCTTTTCTCTCCTTTTCTATTTTCACCAATTTTTTTTCTAGGCCACCTCAAATGACTGAACTCAATCTAATGAAAAATTTATCGCAATAAGCCAGGGTCGGTGACGAGGTGGCACCAGAAAGTGCAGACGAGAAACATGGGGGAGCGATGATGGCAGCGGGGGTAGGTGGAGGAGGATCTTGGAGAGGGATCATCAAGGTCCATCAGGGAAGCCGGTGACAACCGCATGAGCCGGCGTCGCTTCTCATCATACCCGATTGTAGTCGTGCCCCGTGGCATTTGTGAATGCCAAAGATCAACGGGGAGGGGGTGCTTGGAGAGGAGGCCTTGGTTGTCCATGAATGGAGAACACCAATGCTGGCAAACGGGGAACGGGCGCAACGACGAAGTTGATTGAAGGCAGACTAACCTAGCTGCCTAGAAACGTGATGTGCAGATTAGTCTGGGATCCCCACTGAGAGTGGCATATTGCATAGCATCTATGGGCGTGCGAGCCTAAACTCATTAATTAATTCTACTTTAAAGAAAATTGTCGAGGGCAACGGCAACACATTATATATTTCTTGAGGGCTCGTACCTTTGTGCAATATAATGCGATCGCCCTATGCAATTACTTGGTGTGGATAGACAAAATTTTGCTTGCATAGCCCAAGAAACCCAATTTTCATTACATGTGTATATGTACATCTAGCATATTCAAATATATTGCTGATTGTTGATATGCCACGCTTACTACCACTCTGCTTTTTTTTTTGAGAAACACTTACTACTACTCTGCTATCAGCAGCAACCTGAAATGGGGTTAAATGCATGAAGGGCTTCAAACTCCGCCAGCAAGGCTATAAACATCAACATCTGGTGTAGAAAAGCATCTCAGCGCTGCAAAATTTTCCCTAATAATAATAATGCTTTAGAGCTAGATCAAATGCGATGAATGAGTAGGGAGCAAGCAAAAAGATGAAACTAAATTTAGGTTATTTTTGGTTGGGGTGGGTAAGCCCAGTTGAGATGAAACTAGACTCCCTTAAGAGCATCTCTGGAAAAAGTTATTTTTGCCCTTAAGGGGCATATGCCCCCATGGTGGTGTTTAGAGTTAGGTGTTAGGGTCTAGTAACCAACACAACTAATATCAACTTCAAGTCCTGTTGCATGGATTGTGTGGTTTATAGGATGAGATCCAAATTTTACTATATGTGCAAAGTTTTTGCATGGTAGCCATTTCAAATGTTTCAGTACTTACTAAATCAGTTGAAGCAATTACACAAAGAGGTAGTTGACATAGGCTGCAACATTGTCACCGGCGGACTCGACTCCTGCCATAGCGTTGCCGCTGCCGCTACCGCAGTCCCTCACCGTCCTTCACCGCTGGTCCCCCTTCCTTCCCCTCCGGCATCGGCCGGGGGTTGAAGGGAGTGGGGATCCATTGTTTTTAGTAAGTTTTTCCTAATAGATCAAGTTGTCAGGGTTAGTGTTTTTCAATGCCAAAATTATTGGTAGTCGAGTTCTATCTCCTCCTCCTCCTCTTCGGCGACGGTGGAGGCGAAGGTTGGAATAGTCGAGTTCTATCTCCTCCTCCTCCTCCTCCTCTCCGACGACAGTGGAGGCGAAGGTTGGAATCGTCTTCTCCATGACGGCTCTGCTGAAAAATGAGGACGACAACTTCGACGTCAACATCTTCATCGACATGATGATATGAAGACTTTTATTTTTGGATGACGACATCACGGGGGAGATGATGTCATCACCATGGAATAATTTTCTCCAGTCTCTTCTCCGTTTTGTTGTGGTTAAATCTGGCCATACTGAAGGACTAAGGAGAATATTTTTCTGACCAGTCTTCCTCATTCTTCGGTGATAGAAAGAAGAATAAGGAAGACACTAGAAAGAAGAAGTTCCTCAATTCCATCTACATGAATGTTGGCAGTCGTTTGTTGGGCATTTGTTCTTGTGTCATCTTTCGTCGCCGAGTGTTTACCTGTGTGATTATCTATATTGTAAAGTTAACAGATAAGGTTTTGAGTTATGCTATTCATAACGTGAGTATTTTATTTTAATCCAGAATGCTTATAATATCTTGATGTAACTCGCTATTATATAATATAATTCTTCTTTGGTTAAAAAAAAACATTATCACCGGCCGGCCCAAAAGCTAAGGGCGTCCCAAACCATGCCACTTCAACTAGCTTATAGAATTCCTCGCACCGCGAGTGGTGGTGTCGTTGTGGCCACAAACAAGTGTAGCCACCGTCATTGTGGCCGGCCGTTACCATCACAACCACTCTGGGATGTACTGCGAGTGGTGGTGTCTTCTTCATATGTACCGCCCCATTGAAAAATAATTTACTGCACATCTCCCGTAGCAATATCCAAATGTATGTGCTATTGGCACGAGTAGTGGATAATAAATTGAATATCCTAACGCAACACAAGGACCGTTTTTGCTACTATTTTTAATTAGGCGAAGTGCATATCTTAATTGGCAATGTATGCTATAAAAACCAGTCTTCTGTGTAAACTATAAAAACTCTAATTAAGATCGTACAAATCTAATCTGATGGGCACTTAAACCCTCTCACTCATCCCATCCTAAACATGGGTTATTTTAGTGTTTAAACCCTCCCACCTCTAGCCATCGGATTAGATTTATGTGGTTTTGATTAGAGTTTTCATAGTTTTCACAGGCTGTTTTTCATACATACGTTGCCAATTAAGATCATGCCAAATATAATGTGCAGCATGATACCCGAGAAAGCACGCAAACATTATTAGCAAATGGCCCGCGAAGAAAATAGTAAGGAAAATCATCAATCACAGAATCACCGCTGTCAAAATAATTAGATACTACCACAATCATGTGACAATATTCCTGTGATTAAGGCCATTAATTCCGCACGTACTTATGGCATTTAACTATGGTTAACCTATATATAAATCTACTTGTCGGTTACCTAGGAAAGGGGTACCCTAAGCCCTAGATTAACTGGGTGGATCCCCGAAGTCAGCAACGTAAGCCCTCCAACAATATCCCTCATTACCGCTCAGAAATCCATAAACTAAAGCATGTTGGACCGGCCCACGAACGGGCGTCGACAGCCTAAAGCCACAACCTGCTCGACGGACCACCGCACGGACCAAGACTGTACTCTCGAGGGTGCGACTCGGGCGACCCCTCGAGAAAGGAACTCCGCCCAGGCGAACGGGCCGGCCTCGAGGACGGAACTTCGCCCGTGCGAATGGGCAGCCCTCGAGCATGGTAAAACCCTCGGCTACCCACTCCCAGTACGGATCCAGGCACATTCAATGCATTTTACCTGCTCCCGCCTAACTGTATGGCCACAGTTATCGAAACAGCTGCGGGTATGGCAGTCAAATCCTGCTTTTACCGCCCATACCCTGGAATCCCATGGATCGTACCTCACTGCCGCGCCACACCGAGCGCTGTGCCCCGTCCGGCACCCCCTCGAGACGTATATTCCCCGCATAATCCGAGATTCGACCTTATCCGATGAGCCTCGACCCAAGGCCTCGACCGTCGCCCCTCGACACCGTCACGCCGACCCTCGAGCGGGACTTCAACAACTTCGGTCAACACTTCAAAAACTACCGACGCGACGGCCGCAGGGCTTCCTATACCGACGTACGCCTCTACAGCGGCACCGACATGATCAACATCAACGTCATACGTCACCGACCATGTTAGCACTAAAAATATGTACTCTTGTGCCTCTCCTTCGCCTATAAAAGGAGGCGCCAGGGCTTGGAACAGGGGATGGGAGATCGAGGAGATCCTAGAGCTTCATACGGTAAGGCTTAGATCACAGAACAACACCGTGAGACAGTGTAGAGAGCTAAGCGCCCGAAACGCTCGAGCTCAAGCCCACTTCTCACACCCGCTTGTATTCACCCCTATACTAGCGCTTTGGTGCAAGATAACACGAACTATCCTCTCCCACTGGACGTAGGGCCTTCTTTGCCCGAACCAGGATAAATCGCTGTGTCCTTCTTGTATCACCCACCGGATTAAGGGAGCACGCAATTACGAATTTACTCGTTGGTGTTGACCCCCGGGTTGAAACACCGACAGTTGGCGCGCCAGGTAGGGGTCCTACGGGCGACTCTGTTTCACCACTTCCTCACGCTACGGTGATCTGGTTTGGGAGCCTGGAGTTCATGTCCCTCGGACAGGGCTATGACATGACCCTGCTCTCGATCAGTGACCCAAGAGGAGGTCGTAGTGTGCCCCCACGCTCAGGATGGGGCACTCACCGATCTCGCCACCATGCGGCCGCAACCAGGAGGCGCGATCGGCGCCGTCATTGCCATCAACCTGAGTCGAGATTGGTGCCCGCTACATTCCCCTTGCTTCTGACCGATGATGAGGAGCCCCCTGTTGGGGGATTATCTGACCTGAGTTCAGGAGCAGAGGACGGACCGGCAGGGCTCCACGACAACCTCGACTTCACCTTCGCAATGCACTCATTGAGGGAGCCTGATAGAGCTCCCCCGATGCGCGCAACCCCCACTGCATCGAGCCTACTTCCGCACGAGCTGTTCGAGCGTCGTCGACGGTTCCCATTCGGCCTCAACAATGCCGCAAAGGCGTTCTCAACCTTGACCCGCCAACACAAGCATGATAGGGGACCGCCCAGGCGCCCTCCTTCGAGCAATGACGGATGTGGGGACAATCCTGCCGGCCTCCATGGACTTGGGCTTCGCGAGAGCACCCGGCCTCCAGAGGTACACCGTCGGAGCACTCCAACAGCAGCTGCAGGAGGAGGCACGGGGACAATTCCCCATCTTCTACTGCGGCGACCCCGACTCTAGCTCTAACCATTGGGACCCTACCCGCGAGTGTCCCCACATCGACGGTGACATTGCCTCCAGTGAGGAAACTGTCGATCCAATGACCGATGCGGCTGTCGCTGTGGCGGGAGGGGCTCCCCCTAGAGCAGAGGTTCGACAACCAGTCGCACCCCAAGAAGCGTGCCCCCGTCCTGACGAGCAGGATGCACAGCTGGCACAAATTTGGGAGTTGCAGGCTAAACTCACTGACGACCAGCAACGACTGCGCCAGCTCGAGCGAACCCTCGAGCAGGAGCGACCACCACCCGACGGAAGAGCCCGAGCCAGGGCCCGAGAGGTCAACTGGTAGATCAACGAGGGCGGGGCACCCGAACATCCCGTCAACCGTTACCCTCGAGCAAGCCAGAATGTTGTCGCGGCGGCAATGCTTCTTTGCAATATGCCCGCGCCATCCAACTCGCAAGCTCGATGGGTACAACGCGAGATCGAGGGTCTCCTCCAAGTTGCTGCTGTTCAGCAAGCCGAGACCTCAGCCTCGAGGCATCGAGGGGCAGCTCCTGAACCACAGGACGAGCCCTCTCGGCCCGAAAGGGAGGGCTTGGTCGACAAGAGGCGGCCCCCCAAGCGAAGAAGACACTAGCCCGAGATTGTATCATCGATAACCGCACCCCGCGTGATGCGCGCCTCGATATCATCGAGAACCGCAAGCGCAAACACGGGGACATCGAGGATCGAGGGTACAGCGCCCATCGTGGGGGGACGTTATGACAGCGATGAAAACCGATGGGCCCCGGAGCCACCGGGTCCCCGAGTTTTCAGCAGGACGATCCGCAACGCCTAGCTGCCCAACAAGTTTTGACCCTCAACGAGCATCGTCAAGTACAACGGCAAAACCAAACCCGAGCTCTGGCTAGCCGATTTTTGACTGGCTTGTCAGGCAGGTGGGGCACGTGATGACCGCACGATCATACATCATCTTCCCCTGTTCCTATCCGAGGAGCTTCCCCCTGACTAGATTCACGACTGGGTTGACCTGGTCCGGATCTTCTAGGGGAACTTCAAGGGCACCTACGTGCATCCTGGAAACTCCTTGGAACTGCGCAACTGCAAGCAGAAACCAAGGGAGTCTCTACATGACTTCGCTCAGCATTTCTCCAAGCTCCAAACCGAACTCCCCCACATCTCTGATCTCGACGTAATTCTAGCATTTGTTGCGGGTACGACCTGCAAGGACCTAGTTCATGAGTTGGGGTGCAACCGCCCCAACACCGTTGACGAACTCATGGATGTGGTCGCCAACTACGCGGATGGCGAGGAGGTGGACGGAGCCTTCTTTGACGACAAAAAAGACAAGAGAAAGGCACCGGCAGTCGATGCCGGGGGCTCAAACAAAGGTTCAAAGAAGAACAACAACAAGAAGAAGAATCAGCAAGGCAAGCGTGAGGTTGCAGATGACGATCTCGTCACAGCAGCCGAACGCAAAAAACCTCGAGGTCCCCCCGAAGGGACCATCTTTGACAGGATGCTTGAGGAGCCCTGCCCTTATCACAAGGATGGGGCGAAACACAAACTCAAAGACTGCCGCATGCTTCGAAAGCACTTTGAGCAACTGGGCATCAAGAAGGGTGATGATAAGAAAGACCAGGGTGGCAACGAGGGAGACAACGGGGAAGACAAAAAATTCCCCAAAGTCTATGACTGCTACACGATCTACGGAGGCCCCTCGACCCAGCTCACGCCTCGACAGCGCAAGAAGGAGCATCGAGAAGTCTTCTCCATCCGAGTCATGACACCCCACTACCTCGACTGGTCCGATGCACCCATCACGTTTGACCGCGACGACCATCCAGATCGCGTCCCCAACCCCGGGGCCTATCCGCTTGTCGATGACCTAATCATCATCAACACCCGCCTCTCGAAGGTCCTCATGGATGGCGGCAGCAGCCTGAACATCATCTACATCGAAACCCTCGACCTCGTGGGGGTCAAGAGGTGCCGACTCCAACCCAGCGTCGGGGGCTTCCATGGCGTCGTACCAGGGAAGAAGGCTCTTCCCATCGGCTGCATCGACCTTCCCGTCTACATTGGCACCCCCGCCAACTTTAGGAAAGAAACCCTCACCTTCGAGGTGGTCGGGTTTCATGGAACCTATCATGCCATCATTGGCCGACTGGGCTACGCACAATTCATGGCAATCCTGAACTACACCTACCTCAAGCTCAAGATGCCAGGACCCAGAGGCGTCGTCACCATCGGCTCCTCCTACGAGCACGTGTACGACTGCGATGTCGAATGCATCGAGTACGAAGAGGCTGCCGAGCAAAACACAATGATAGCCTCGACCCTCGAGTGCCTCATCGACGAGGTGCCCAAACCTAAGCATCACGTCGGCAGCTTTGAGCCAGCGCAAGACACCTAGAAAATCCCCCTCGACCCGAGCTGCTCCGGCGAGAAGGTGCTGATGATCGGTGCCAACCTCGGGAGCAAATAGGAAGCAGTGCTCGTCAACTTTCTCCGTGCGAACGCAGATATGATTTCATGGAGTCCTTCGAACATGTCGGGCATACCGAGGGAAGTGGCCGAGCACGCCTTGGAGATCCGAGCCGGGTCCAGACCGGTGAAGCAACGCCCACGCCGCTTTGATGAGGAGAAACGCAGGATCATCGGCGAGGAGGTACACAGGCTTTTGGTGGCTGGATTCATCAAGGAGGTTCATCACCTCGAATGGTTAGCTAATCCCGTGTTAGTTAAGAAAAAGAATGAAAAAATGCGAATGTGTGTTGACTATACTAGTTTAAACAAAGCATGTCCCAAAGTTCTATTTCCTTTACCACGCATTGATCAAATTGTTGACTCTACCGCGGGATGTGAAACCCTCTCATTCCTTGATGCTTATTCCGGCTACCACCAAATCAGGATGAAAGAGTCCAACCAGCTCACGACTTCCTTCATCACGCCTTTTGGCATGTATTGCTATGTCACTATGCCCTTCGGCCTTCGAAACGCCAGGGCGACGTATCAGCGATGCATGCTTCATGTCTTCGGCAGACACATAGGCAACATAGTCGAGGCCTACGTCGATGACATCATGGTCAAATCCAAAAAAGTTGACAACCTCATCCATGACCTGAAATCGCATTCGGATGCCTTCGAGCCAAGAATATAAAACTCAACCCTGAGAAATGTGTCTCTGGAGTGCCTCGGGGCATGCTCCTCGGATACATCGTCTCCTAGTGCGAGATCGAGGCCAACTCTGAGAAGGTCGCAGCCATCACGCGAATGGGTTCGATTCGAGATCTCAAGGGTGTATAGAAGGTCACGGGCTGCCTCATGGCTCTCAGCCGTTTCATCTCACAATTGGGGGAAAAGGCCCTGCCCTTGTACCGCCTCTTGAAAAAATCCGAACGCTTCATATGGACCGCGGAGGTCAAGGAGGCCCTCGACAAACTCAAGAGCATGCTGACTTTCGCCCCGGTCCTTGTCCCTCCTCGATCAACGATGTCGACTGAACCGCTCAAGCCCCTCCTCCTCTACGTCGCCGCGACCACTCAGGTGGTAAGCGTGGCCATAGTGGTCGAGAGGCAAGAGGAAGGGCACGTCTTGCCCATCCAGCGGCTGGTCTACTTCGTCAGTGAAGTGCTTTTGAAAACCAAGATCCGCTACCTGTAGGTGTAAAAGCTTCTCTATGCCATCGTCCTTACGCATCGCAAGCTTCAGCATTACTTCCTCAGCCACCCGGTTACCGTGGTGTCTTCTTTCCCCTTGGGGGAGATCATCCAAAACTAGGAGGCTGCTGGAAGAATTGCTAAGTGGTCGGTAGAGCTTATGGGTGAGACCATCACCTACGCACCACGGAAGGCCATCAAATCTTAGGCGCTGGTAGATTTCATCGCTGAGTGGACCGACACCCAGTTGCCGCCAGTTCAAATCCAAGCCGAGCTGTGGATGATGTACTTCGACGGGTCGCTCATGAAGACAGGAGCAGGTGCAAGCTTGCTCTTCATCTCACCCCTCGAAGTCCACATGCGCTACGTCATTCGCATCCACTTTGCCGCTTCTAATAACATCATGGAGTACGAGGCTCTTGTCAATGGGTTGCATATTGCCCTCGAACTCAGGGTCCAACGCCTAGACGTTCGAGGTGACTCGCAACTCATCATTGACCAAGTGATGAAGGCCTCGAGCTGCCATGACTCCAAGATGGAAGCCTACTGCAAAGAAGTGCGCAAACTGGAAGACAAGTTCCACAGCCTCAAGCTCAATCATATTGCTCGATGCTACAATGAAGCTGCGGACGAACACGCAAAGATTGCATCAACTCGAGGTACTGTCCCTCTGGACGTATTCTTGAGAGACCTCTTTGAGCCCTCCGTCGACTTGGGCTCGAGGGATGGCACCGCACCCTCGACACTCGAACCCCTTGCCTTGACCGAGGCCCCCTTGACCGGGGCCAAGGTCATGGAGATCGAGGGGACCCTCCTCTGTCAAGCCCACCTCTGGATTGGCGAGTCCCTTTCCTCGACTGCCTCATTCGAGGGGAACTCCTGAAAGACCAGACCAAGGCTCGCTGAATCGCGCGACGGGCCAATTCCTATGTCATCTACGGTGTTGGCAAGGAACTCTACAGGCGAAGCAAATCGGGTATCCTTCAGCGCTGCATCACTATCAAAGAAGGCAAGAGGCTCCTCGAGGACATACATTCGGGGGCTTGCGGCCACCACGCAGCACTGAGAACCCTCGTTGGCAACACCTTCCGACAGGGTTTCTACTGGCCAACCGCCATTTCTGATGCCATCAACATTGTCCGCCCGTGCAAGGGGTGTCAATTCTACGCCAAGCAGACACACCTCCCAGCTCACGCCCTATAGATGATCCCCGCCACCTGGCAGTTCGCGGTCCGAGGGCTCGACATCATGGGGTCTCTCAAGAGAACAACCAAGGGATACACGCACCTACTCATTGCTGTCAACAAGTTTACCAAGTGGATTGAGGCCCAGCCTATCGGCAACATCCGCTCCGAGCAGGCGGTCGAGTTCTTCACTGACATCATCCATCGCTTTGGGGTCCTGAACGTCATCATCACTAACAACGACACACAGTTCACTGGCAAGAAGTTCTTGGATTTCTGCGATCGCCATCACATCCATGTGAACTGGTCCGTGGTTGCTCATCCTCGAACTAACGGCCAGCTTGAGTGCGCCAATGGCATGATTTTGTAGGGCCTCAAGCCGAGAATCTTCAACCGCCTTAACAAGCATGGAAAGAAATGGGCCGTGGAGCTACCTTCGGTCCTGTGGAGCTTAAGGACAACACCTAATCGAGCCACAGGGTTCACACCATTCTTCTTGGTCTATGGGTCCGAGGCCATCCTCTCCACTGATCTCGAGTATGGTTCCCCTCGACTAAAGACCTATAACGAGCAAACCAACGAAGAAGCCTCGCAAACGCCGTCGACCAGCTCAAGGAGGCTCGAGACATGGCGCTGATTCACTCTACAAGGTATCAGCAGAAACTTCAATGCTACCATGACAAACACGTGCGCTCGAGGGACTTCCAAGTTGGAGACCTCGTCCTACATCGACAACAGATCAACAAGGGGCGTCACAAGCTGACTCCACCATAGGAAGGTCCATACACCATAGCTGAGGTGCTGTAGCCCGGAACGTACAAGCTGGCAAACAACAAGGGCGAAACCTTTACCAACGCATGGAACATCGAACAACCACGTCGTTTCTACCCCTAGGGCACCGATGCCCTTGTACGTTCTCGCATGTTTCATACATTTTTTTCATGACAAATATAAGAAGTACTTTCGATTATAAGTTCAAACTTATTATTATACATGCAAGAGGTAGCCTCGACCCTGTCTCGCCAGAGTTGAGCCTCCCTCGGGGGCTAACAGGGGGGAACCCCCTAAGTTCCTAAAAAATACAAACGATTTTTCAAAAAGTTGAGCGTCTCCTTTTGCTTCGTAACTAAGTAGAAAACGCCTCGAACTCCCTCGAGGTCGATGAGGGCTGTCGAGCCAGGAGCTCTCCTATGCCCCAGGGCTACGGTACCTCCACTCACTCCCCCTCGAGGGATACGAGCATGCGTCGAACGCTTGGTCGAAAAGCAAAGGTCAGATGATCGAAGCTCGAGTGTCTCTTCTTTCCTTCGCTTCGACGCGCTTCGCGACTAAGAAGAAAACACCTCGAATTCCCTAAGGGTCGAGGGCTGTCAAGCCAGGAGCTCTCCTACGCCTCTAGGATATGGTACCTCCACTGGCTCCCCCCTCAAGGGATACAAGCACGCATCGAACACTTAGTCAAAAAAGCAAAATCTAGGCGAAACAAAACAGAGAAGGCTCGAACTTGAAATATCCAAATGCATTACGTTAGATGCATAGATGTTTAAAGGCCCCCGAGGCCATACTGAATATAAGTTACAAAAACTAACTTATTTACACGGGCTCCCGCTGGGCCTCCTTGAAAGCCCGAGTCAAGTCGATCTTCTCGCACCGGAGGGTCTCAAGGGCGCCACCAGCCAAGATGATGGCTTGCTCCTTCTCTCGAAGGGTAGCCTTCATCGCCTCTAGCTTGGCATCCAGGCTGTCGGCTCGACCCTTCTACTCCTTGACCAAGGCGGAGAGGGTGTGGCGCGCCATGGAGACCTGAGCCAGACTGGCCTCGAGCGAGCGGATACGCTCCATGGAGCCTCGGGCCTCCTTCGCGAGCAGCTTGACGTGCTCTTGAGCGCGAGCGCCATCACTCTTGGCCTCCTCTGCTTCGCCCCTGGCCGAGTTAACCTCCTCCTTGACCCGCCGGAGCTCCTCCTTAACTCGAGCGGCTTTGCCTCGAGCTGCCTCGGCGTCCTCCTTCGCCTGGGCGGCCTCCTCCTTGGCCCTGGCGGCCTCCTCTCTGGCCCTCTTCACCTCCTCCTCAACCTCGGCCACCCTGCTTTGCGCAGAATGGCCGGCCTCGAGTTGGCAAAGCACTTCCTCCCGGTTGTTATGCGTTTCATGGAGGAAGTATGACTTGGAATGGGAACGCCTCCGCAAGTCCTGGAAACAGGAAATCGAGGGTTAAGGCAATCCATATAGGAAAAGCCAAAAACCATAGGTGATCCAAACAGGGACTTACCGTGAGACTCTGGTCGAGATCCCTGATGAGCTCGACACCCAGCTTGAGGAAGTGCTGCAGCCACGCCCGAGACTACTCCATGCCCTCCCAGCGCTCGACCTCCGCCGGGTCATCCATCTCGATCCTGGGAGCGCTAGAGTCACCGAGCTCCTGGAGCAAGACACGCTCCTTGCCCCAATGAGAGAAGAGTGTCTTGACCTTGGTTCACGCCAAGGACTCGATCTCCTCTGCCATGTCTCGTGGGGCACCGTGGTGCTCTGCCAACTCGGCTGAGGTAGGGAACTCCAACGCAGCACTGATGCCTCCTAGCCCGGGGTCAGATGTCGACCTCCTCCTCAATGGGCCAGGAGCTCCCAACGCGATGGCGGCCGCTGTCTCCTCCGACCGCTTCACTTGTGGACCAGAAACCACTGGCTCCTTCGACGGTGCGGCTGACGGCTACGGTGGCTGGCTCGACGTTGGCTCAGGCGCCTCCTGAGGCAGCGGAGGGGACGAGGCCGTCGCTTCCTCCAATGCCACGTCCTGTGGCCCTGGCAGGTCCACCATCGACGCGTCTGCCAGCGGGCTTGGTGCCGAGGTCTCCTCCTCGAGCTGCGTCATTTTCAGCGCTGCTTCTTGTAGCAGCTCATCGAGGGTGATCACAAACACCCACTATTTTGGGAGTCCTGAGGTCTCCTCCCGTTCCGATGGCTTGGGCGGCTGCTACGTCGATAGGTCCGGCAGCGTCATGTCGCCCAGCGGTGTCTGATGCTCCTGATGGTGCTGGGGCCGTTCCTCGGTCACCTCCTCCTCCTACCGCTCCTGCGGCTCCTTCTTCTCCTACTGCGTCCGCGGCGGCTCCTGCTTCCGCTGAGCCTCCAACTCGCGTAGCCCTGTCAGCCACGGCTTCCGCTCCCCCATCGAAGGGGGAGGGGTGATGGCCTCCTCACCCTCGAGGTCGATGGGGGCTACCTCCATTCCTGGCTCGTAGCCCTCGGGGGCTTCCGCCTTGGGTATGGAAACAGAGACCTCGGGCTGGCCCAGGTCAGGGGCTTTCGACGCCGGGGCTCCACTCTCTGGCACCACACCGAGCTCGGGGACCACGGACGTTGACATGAGGGAGGCGCTCCCCCTCCTGCATCTTCCTCGGCTTAGAGTCATCGCCCGTCACGGCCCTCGAGTCGCTCGACCCTGCAGCAAGAGCAAAACCTGTCAGCCTACCGCGAGCCATAGCCCCGAGGGCTAAGGACAGCCACCTCGCCTCCCACGGTGCCAAAGGCCTTGACGTCGCACCTGTGGCTGAGGCCCCCATCCTCGTGGCCGCATCCACCCTGAGCCGCTTAGTCGGCGCAAGGGTCGCCTCCTCGATGTGGCGCTTTGGCCTGGACGAAAAGCAGGATAGTAGAGAACTTAATGAACCGTAGAATGGGGAAGCAGCGAGAAGAGACTTAAATTGACAAAACTTACCCAAAGGGAATAGAGGCCTTTCGGTTCCCCCTCGAGCCGCCAGCAGACCTCGAGGCCCCACCCGAGGCCAAGCTCTTCCCAGGGCTGGGGCTGCTAGGGGCTGTCGGTGAGGTCGCCGTGCCTCCCTGCTTCGACGAGGCCTCCTGGGCACAACCCTACTCCGCCAGCGCCGATGACCGGGATCGAGTCTCCCGGGTCGAAGTGGGCGGGGTCCCGCCACGAAGACGACGCGATGAGGATGAACCCCCCAAGTTGAGGGGGTGGTCGACCTTTCCCCTCACTGGCGCTCTGAGGCTGTAGTCGCCGGCTGAGGGACACGCTGCTCTGACGCACCTTCCTGCATCGGAAGACAGTCAGTACGGGAGGGACCAGACAGAAGGGGCTCGAGATGTCCCACCACCCCTTCAACATCATCATCGTCATCATCATCATCATCCTCATCTCCCTCATCCTCGAAGGGAGACTCCTCCTCTGGGAGCCCATCGCGCCTCTGCTGCGCACGACACTTCTCGTGCTTTTCGCGCTCCCGGAGCTTCTTGTCCTTTTCCTTCCTCTCCTCATCCTTGCACCTCTTTTCTTGCTGGGCGTCGAAGTGTCTCACCTGATGATTGGGAGCATCCTCCCTCAACGGGGCCTCGATCTCCGGTAGTCGATTCTCCCCTACATGAAAACATTCAATCGCGAGGACAAGAGTAAGGAAAAAAGGGAATGAAACATAAACACGAAAGGCATGGGTCGAGGCACTCACCAGGTCGAGGCACCCCTCCTCTGGCCGCATAGGGAGGCGGTTGACATCCTCTTCCCTGAACGAACCCGCAACCATCCCTTTCACCCGCGCGATGATCTCCGCGGTGGGTATCTCCTCGCTGGACATCCGGCACCTCTCGAGCACTTTGGGCGCCACCACAGGGAGCATCTCGTCCAACCGCAGCAGGCGCTCCATCAAGGGGAGCACCCATCGACTATGGAAGGCCAAGACCACCACGCCCACCGTCAGGCCTGCCTCTCAAAGTGTCCTCATCGCGGCGGTGAGGGGTCGAAGTCAATGTTGAAGATCCCCGTCACACCGTGCGGCCAGTTGAATGGCCGCTCGGTGATGAGCCGCCCGGTGTACGGCGGGATGTAGCCTCTGTCATTGCGGAGGTAGAACCATTGCTCATCCCACCAAGAGTGGTTGGACATCAAACCGGTGGGGATGTACTCACGCGGCACCTCCGACTTGCCTGTCTTCAACACAAAGTTGAGGCAGGCCATTCTGACAATCCGCCTCACGCCTGACCCCACTGGAGAGGTGAGCCACTCCCCCTTGTAGAGATGGAGCCACAGCTCCCAATGGGGCGCCATCCCCAAGTAGCCCTCGCAGACGGCCATGAAGATGGTGGCGTTGGAGATGGCGTTGGGGGAGAAGTATTGGAGCTCAATGCCATAAAAGTTTATCAGCCCCCGCACGAACTCGCTCGGGGGCACTCCGAGCCCGTGCCGGTGGTACTTGAGGAAGCTCACCACGTAGCCCTCCGACGGGTTTGGCTCGAAGTGGCTCTTCGACGGCGTGATCCACTCCGGCCAAGTCAAATCGGTGACGGCGCGGAGAAGTCCTTCCCTCACCAACTCGTTCAGCCTCTGTCGCGTCACGGTCAACGGGCGCCAGGGTTCGGCAAGCTGGAAGATGGGGGCCATGGCAGCAGTAGCGGCACAGATCTGTTCAATGGGTGCGGTGATGGTGGCGATGACATGGATCTCCACGGCGGACGGGCGACCGGGAAGGTTCCCAACCGTGATTTCTTGCTCTAAGTTCCTACCCTCGCGCGCAGGAAAGCAGGGACTCGGGAGCACTAGCGGTGGTGAAGTCAATGTGGCAAATGTAGGGGTGAACAGCGCCTTTCCTCTCTGGTCTTATACCCAGGAAGAGCAACGGGCAGAATCCAGCGGAAGAAAAAGGTAACTCCCCGCAGTTAATGCATTTACCTAACCGTTCCCCCTCGATTCTCGGCCGGATACATGTGTCATGCCTCAGGAAATTAGCCGTTGCTCGAGCCCACCACAATCTCCACCATCGCACGTTTAACCTTCCTCCTCAAAAGACACGTCCGATGGTCAGAAAAACAAACGTTACTTATCGGCAGATTCCTCCAGAAGAAGGTAAAGAGGCTCCAGCCCCACAACAAGCCTCGAGGGAGTAAAGGCTGGCCCTCGACCAGGGTTCAACAGCCGCCCTCGAGCACCCGAGTCAGGGGTGACCAAGGGGGAGCCAACACGAGGCCCCGCTCGAGAACGAACCCTCGAGACCCCTTTGGACACATCCAAGGCGAAATGCTAGGATTTTTATGGAATCCCCCCGAAGGGAGGCATCGAGCCGCCGAGACCTATCAAATGGAATCGGCATCCATAGGTCCTTAGTGTTTTGCTTTAATGAGACCGCCTTCGGGCCTCCTGCCGACCTCTATCGAACGAGGAATGGGCTCTCACTTGGATTTTCCCGTTATCAGCTCACTGAGAACTTCGAGGCTCGCCCTATCAAGGGTAGTCTGATGCTTCTTGCCTCATGTCCGATTGAAAGGATTCGTGAGATGAACGCTGAGGCCGGCAACGCCCCAGTTGCACGAGGCTCGGGGGCTCGACCATGCTCGGCACCCCTCGATGAAAGAGGGTTGAAAATCCCCCGAAGAGGTAAACGGGCTCTGGCCCCACAACAAGCTTCGAGGGAGCGAAGGCTGGCCCTCGATCAAGGTTCAACAGCCGCCCTCGAGCACCCGAGTCAGGGGTGACCAATGGGGAGCCAACACGAGGCCCCGCTCGAGAACGAACCCTTGAGACCCCTTTGGGCACATCCAAGGTGAAATGCTAGGACTTTTATGGAATCCCCCAAAGGGAGGCATCGAGCCACTGAGATCTATCGAATGGAATCGGTATCCATAGGTCCATCGTGTTTTGCTTTAATGAGACCGCCTCTGAGCCTCCTGCCGACCTCTATTGAACGAGGAACGGGCTCTCACTTGGATTTTCCCGTAACTATCTCACTAAGAACTTCGAGGCTCGCCCTATCGAGGGTAGTCTGACGCTTCGTGCCTCATGTCCAATCGAAAGGACTCGTGAGATTAACATCGAGGCTGGCAGCGCCCCTGCCATGCGAGGTTCGGGAGCCCGACCGTGTCCGGCACCCCTCAATGAAAGAGGGTCGAAAATCCCCCGGGGGCACGACGTTCCTACGTATCCCTAGGCAAAGCGCCACGACTTCAGTTCAGGTCCGCACCTGACTGGATGAGCATCCCTCGACCGAAGACAAATAAAGCCCTCGAAGGAGTCCTCCGACTCCTCCGAGGCCTCGGGGGCTACCCCCGCGGGGAACGCTCGCGCGCCGCCCACGGAAAAATCCGAGCCACACTTCACTCCTGGTTCCTGACCCCCTGCCCGAGTGCTAGCACTCGCGCAGAGGCTCGGGGGCTACTATCGGTTACCTGGGAAAGGGGTACCCTAAGCCCTCGATTAACTGGGGTGGATCCCCGAAGTCAGCAACGCAAGCCCTCCAACGACATCCCACATTACTGCTCGGAAATCCACAAACTAAAGCATGCTAGACTAGCCCACGAACGGGCGTCGACAGCCCAAAGCCACAACCTGCTGACGGACCACTGCACGGACCAAGACTGTACCCTCGAGGGTGCGACTCGGGCGACCCCTCGAGAACGGAACTCCGCCCGGGTGAACGGGCCAACCTCGAGGATGGAACTTCACCCGTGCGAATGGGCAGCCCTCGAGCATGGTAAAACCCTCGGCTACCTACTTCCAGTACGGATCCAGGCGCATTCAATGTATTTTACCTGCTCTCGCCTAACCGTATGGCCACAGTTACCAAAATAGCTACGGGTATGGCAGTCAAATCCTGCTTTTACCACCCATACCCTGGAATCCCGCGGATCGTACCTCACTGTCGCGCCATACCGAGCACTGTGCCCCGTCCGGCACCCCCTCGAGACACATATTCCTCGCATAATCCGAGATTCGACCTTATCCGATGAGCCTCGACCCAAGGCCTCGACCGTCGCCCCTCGACACTGTCACGCCGACCCTCGAGCGGGACTTTAACAACTTTGGTCAACACTTCAACAACTACCGACGCGATGGCCGCAGGGCTTCCCATACCGACGTACATCTCTATAGCGGCACCGACATGATCGGCATCAACGTCATACGTCACCGACCACGTTAGCACAAAAATATGTACTCCTGTGCCTCTCCTTCGCCTATAAAAGGAGGCACCAGGGCTTGGGACAGGGGATGGGAGATCGAGGAGATCCTAGAGCTTCATACGCTAAGGCTTAGATCATAGAACAACACCGTGAGATAGTGTAGAGAGCTAAGCGCCCGAAACGCTCGAGCTCAAGCCCACACTTCTCACACCCGCTTGTATTCACCCCTGTACTAGCGCTTCGGTGCAAGATAACACGAACTATCCTCCCTCCCGCTGGACGTAGGGCCTTCTTTGCCTAAACCAGGATAAATCGCTGTGTCCTTTTTGCATCACCGACCGGATTAAGGGAGCACGCTATTACGAATTTACTCGTTGGTGTTGACCCCCGGGGTCGAAACACCGACACTACTATAGTACAATCTTCACACACATTTAACCCAGGGTAGCTAATGAGCATATACACGACGGCGGAAGTGACCATGGCTTCCTCCACCGGCTAGTACACTAGTAGCATGAGCGGCGGCGTCGTCATACTCGTGGGCCTCTTCCTCGCCGACGGTGGCAGCCACACCGTCACCGCCAACGTCCCTTATATACTCCCAGTGTGCAAGACCATGGGCGGCGGCAGCAACTACTTCGACGTCCAGTTCTGTCTGGGCGCGCTCGGCTCCGACGCACGAAGCGCCGGCGCCGACATGGACTACCACACCTACGCCATCATCGCCGCCGACCTCCTCACGGCCAACGCCACAAGCACGGCGGCCAAGATCGCCGGCTTGATCCCGCAGGGCCGGAGAGACGCCGACGACGCGACGGTGCGCGGCCTCCGTTCGTGCCAGGCGCTGTACGCCGGCATAGTGCTGAGGCAGCCGAGCTGCGCCGCCACCCTCAGGGACGGGAGGAACGACGAGGCGGTCTCATCGCTGGAGAGATCGGCCAGCGCGGCCAAGCAGTGTGAGGACGCGTTCGTGAGGGGCAACGCGCCGTCGCCGGTGAAGATGGAGGATGATAACGCGTTCAAGCTCGCCAAGAGTGCCGTTGCTTGTATCAAGGTTACCGATTTTGACTGAGGCTTTTATTAAGGAGAAGAAGCTTTCATCAGGATCGATCCTGTAATACGGAGAACGATGATTTGTTTTTGCTCTCTTTAATTTGAGTTTTGCTCCATAAAATTGTCCTAAAGCATAGCATATTATATGATGCTATCGATTACGAAATTTTATATTATGATTAGAAATAGACTTTTCCCACAATTTTACATTACGATTACGGGAACAACAAAAACTGCTATCGATTACATACGATGCTAAAGCTTGTGTTGTTAAGAATGCTCTATGGTGGGATTGATTTAATCACTCCATTAGGACTGGTTGAGCTCCTACCGTTTATTCTCTGAAGGCTCATGCATACAGAGAGATCATTGTACATCTATTCTAATCTAATGAGAATCGGCTTCCCCATTTATCTTGTGCGCTCGTGGGATAATGGTGCTTCATAACTTCACCTCTACCTGCTATCGGGAGTGTACAATATTGGGATATAAAACCTCACGGGTGGATCTCATATATATAGCAAAGCTACAATGTGACTTACACATCTCTAATACCACCCGGCCCACAGTCATATATAGCTAGAGAGGAGTTTAGACCTAAAGTCATTGAACGGCTGTACAGGTAGTTCCGTAGTCATAATGTTCACGAAGTGATGAGATGAGGATACATTTAGCATTTTGAATTGTCTTAAAGCCACGTTCTCACAAACAAAGTGAATGTCAATCTCAATATCCTTCATGCGACATGATGAACCAGTCTGACAATCATGTAGATTACGCTAACATTGTCACAATAGAGACAATGGTGGACGAAGGGATTGAGATATTGGTGCAACCAACAACACTTAGCAACTGCGTGAGCAACAACTCAAAACTCCCCCTCTACACTTGACCAAGACAATGCGGTATGCCGTTTTGCAGACTAGAAATCCAAGTTGTCTCCGAGAAAGACGTAGTAGCCTGATGTAGAGCGGTGACAATCTGGGTATGCCATGATGGGTGATACACTGCAAATGTAGTACCCACATCAAGGGTGCCCTTTGCATAGTGGAGAATGCGCTTGATCATAGCAAGATATGGCTCTCGCAACCGTGCATGAAGAGGCAAACTTGTTGAACAACGTAGCAGTCGGGCTGAGTCAGCGTGAGATACTGTAGGGCACCAGCCAGAGTACTCCAAGGGGTCAACAATGGGGTAGCAGTCTAGACAGCTTGGACCGAGAGTCAATCGGAGTCGTAGTAGAGTGACACTAGACATATGCTAGCCCGTCGGAGTAGGTTGACAGCGTACTGTCTCTATGACAAGAGCAAGCCATATTGCGGTAGCGCGTGATGGAGATGCCAAGAAAGAATGGAGAGCACCAAGGTCCGTCATGGGGAACTTGGAGCTGAGACGATCGGTGATGTGCCATAGTAGAGGAACTTGGAGCTGAGACGATCGGTGATGTGCCATAGTAGAGGAAGGATTCTGTCAATACAATATCGTCGACGTACAAAGGTAGACGACATCATCTCGATCTTTATAAATGAAGAGAGAGGTGTCAATGTGTCGCGGAGAAGCCATGCTAGCAAATGTAGGTGACAATCTGTGCCCCACGTGAGGTGCCTGCTTGAGGCCGAAGAAAGAATTCTGCGAGAGGCAAACCGAGTTGCCGGTAAAGCAGGCGGCGGCGACCGGCGCTGGTAGACAGCCCCAAACCGGGACCTCCCTGCTCCCGCCCGGAGCCAGCTGGGGCAGGGTCGGCCTGCGGGGCATCTACTACCCTGGGCGGCTGGGCAGCTGCAACGGGTTGGCTGGATGACAGTGTCGACCGATGAGGCAGCCAACCGCACAGGACAGGCCTTGGGATATAATACCTCAGGGGTGGATCTCATATAGATACAATGTGACATATAAAGGAAAATCAGAAAAGATAAACTAAACTACACACGGTGGTGGGTGGGTGCATGTGGCTTCCGTGTGGCACTGTGGCTAGGCAAGCAAATAAGAACCGAAATAGGAATGTATCAAAAATAAAATGAACAGGTAAAACAATGGGTAAAATAACAGGTATCATTAGCAGCTGTGAATCCACCACCGACGTGTGATATGTACTACGCTGGAATAAAATCCCTTTTTTCCCAAAAGTAAAAAAGAGAGAAAAGGAACAGGACAATTACTATTTCACTAAAGCTAGGTCTATTGACACTAGCGAGTACGGACTCAGCAGCATCTCTTCGGCAGCATTGGTCAGAGCTCTGCTGACCGGTACCACCTGTGACAAATTAAAAACAATGGTGTCTTACATAACTTCAAGCTTCCTGGGAATTGGTTTTACTATACTAGTTTTTTTTTTTCGAAAGCGTGCATTGCATGTACTGCTTTAAGGGAAAAAAAGAGTTCGGCTACAAGCATGTCAATGTCAAGGGCGAGATGTCATGGCCATGACGTGCAGACACTTAAACAGGAGACACTGGCTTAAACGGTGGCGCTAGGAAGGTGTACTAAGTAAGAAACAAATCTGCTATGCTAGTTCGCAGAGTCTAGTAAAAAGCAACACATGAACTATACTACTATGCTAGTTCTCAGATGTGCATTTGGCAACAGTGCTTGCAGTAAAAAAGAAGGGCTTGTAAAAAGCAGTCATTTTCTTACCTTATTCGGTTTGCTGAACGAATTTTCATCCATCACATTGCTGGATGCCAGAACAGTGACTTTTGATCCCATAGTGTTGACACCAGCTTCAAGTCCAGCTACACTTATTGTAAGGTTCACAGCACGTGATCTGAAGTTTACAATCTGCAAAGGGTCAATATGACATATGTAAGCATATTACTAACCTCCCATCACCACCATTAGGAAACTTTATGCCAGGTTTTTGGGATTCGGTTATCTCAAATATAACAGCACTTATAAAATGAGGTGAAGCAATCACACATTCTCACATGCTACACGAAAATAAGAAACTTTGGTTCTACCTTCACCCTCAGGAAGACATTCTCAGTGCCTTTCCAGGTGATAGCAGAAGCGGCCAGCGAATTGGAGTAGCTGGATGTGATTTTAACTGGATGAATCATAGCACCATTTGATTCAGGGAAGAATGTTTGCATCCAGTAGCTAGGAGTTCCATACTGTTGCCAGGAGTTGAAGACTATTGCATCTGGGTTCCACCTGAATACAAGTTTCAGACACTAGTCACTGAATTTTTCATTTACAAAAGGCTAGAGGAAACGAAAAGAGGAAGCCATAAACTTTCGATCGTTGTTATTAGGCAAAAGTGGCGCATAGCATGCCATCTGAACAATGTCACTGCAAAAAAAAACACCGAGAGTCGAGAGATCTCTAATTAACCACAAATAATTATTATTACTCACTGTCAGTATACTTTATAGAACTTCTCTTGTAATCTCTGAACATTGCTAGTCACCTATTCTTTTCTACTCCAATTAGGAATGCAGCTTCTGCCAGTGAAGCAAGGAGGCTTCCTTTACCAGAATCCTTTGGATCGTTAACTGCGTATTCGCTGAAAAATACCTGAATAGGAACAAAGCAGTAAATTTACTGTATATCCAACATCCGATGATATCAATAAGAAACAGAAAATAGGTTGAACTCTGTACAGTCATTATATTACTTGATGTTAAACTAGCCTAAAAAAATGTAATCACCACATCATCATCTGCGGAAAATTTCATAACCAACTGATAAGTTCAATAATTTTTGTCTCGAACAGACAGGAGAGCCATGTATTTTTGTATTAATGAGACAGAACGGTCCCACACAACCCCCTTACATCACTAGAGAGATAAGAAGGGTTACCATAAAAAAAAAACTAGAAAACAACAATCACCTGAAACAAAAACAAAGGAAACGACCCCTGCCTGGACTAATAAAATTAATCCTAGCCCCTGACATATGCCCAATTCCTGAAGATAAGTTCAATGAATTGCATATCCATATTTTAATCTTAATGGCATCTGTTACCACTTACAACATAAACAACTTCATAGAAACCATAAAGATTAGAGTATACCTTAGGCCCTGTGCGTGGAGTCCTGTCAAACTTACTTTTCATGAGGAAAAGATCAGTAGCATTGCTATAAATATGCAAGAAAAAAGGTGATATATTTAGAACTCTGTCAACAAAAGTGCATCAAAGAAACTTTGCTTAGAAGTCATGAGACAATTTAAACAGGCAGAAAATGACAGACTCAGAACTGATAGCCTTACATGGAAGTCATACAAATCTGCAGGATGGCCAAGTGGCCCAGATGAGTTATCACAGTTTGAAATCACTTGAATGTCAGGATAGGCCTCTCTTAAAGCATTATAGAATTTGACGTAGTTTCCTGTTCAGAAGAAGTAAAGAAAAATCATGTACAAAGTGGCTCTTCTTTGGAAGTATACACTCAATAATACTTCAGAAAAAAATAGTGAGGCTACTGTATGTCTATAATTTATTATCAAATAGAGCTTCATTCATGTGCAAAAAGAAACATGGCAGAATGAACAGCTCGTCTTTTATGGTTTTGCCATTGTCTATTGCTTCATATTTTTTTCATTGACCATTGGGAGACAGACATATATCAGCAGGATTAAGTTTCTTCCACTCAGTAACAATATGAAAAAAAATCAAAAGAAGGGCGAATGATGAAATTTTGGTTTGATATGCAAGTTAACAGAAAAATGAGTGCCAGATTGTGTCATGGCATGAGGCATCAATTCAGTCCTAAGAAAAATATCAACACCTATGTAAATGAAGAAAAAGAGCTTCGTTATGCACATGTTAAAATCATACTTTTCACCTTGGTAAATTCCTTAACACAATCTTCATTTCCAACCACAACATACTTCAATGGGAATGGTTCTGGATGCCCCGTTGCAGCTCTAATAGAACCCCATGTTGAGTCCACACTTCCCATTGCAAACTCAAGGCCGTCCAAAGCATCCTGTAGCAGAAATAATAAAGTCATCAAATAGCACATTTAATGATTAAAATCATCAAAAAATGCAAACAGTACATGTGGTTCTCTCATTCATATTCTGGAAACTAGTTTTCATATGATTTCCCTTTGAAAAGATCACTGAGGCTACCAGAACTGAACTGAACTGAACTACATGGGTATTAATTATCAGTGATATTCTTACACACCTTGTTGGTGGAGAAAACTTTTACGTTGCATCATGCAAACAATAAAAGATCTAGATGGTACATACCTTAACAAAAGGTTCAGTCATATCAAGTTCATCATTGTGGCTGATACCTAAATCCAAGACAAGAATCCAAAGTTAATGGGTATGCTTATGATGATTAAACATATAACAAAAAAGGGGATTTTTTGTGAAATCACAAATAAAATGTACCAGCATTGAAGACCCAAATTGGGAGAGCCCCCAGGTCTTCAGCAAGCTTTTGTAAATAGTTCACAATAAACATAAGATCAGTTATGCTGAAATCAAAAGAAGCAAAAGCAGATGGTATCAGTCAACATTTACCAGTAGAAACTCATAAAAGCCAAGGCCATCATCGGTCCAGTAATCCCAAATGTCGCCATAGTGCCCAGGCCTTTCTTCTCATGGACCAATAGTTTCCTTCCATTTGAAAGCATTTCTTAACCAGTTGCCTTCAACAAAGCAACCACCTAAAAGAGTTGTATGCAATCTAGTAAATTATCACAAATATGTTTGCACACATATCGATATATCATACACGTACAGACATCAATTACTTGATTTTAGCTAAGAAAAATACATCTCATTACCAGGAAATCTCATGAATCGTGGTTTTAAATCCAAAAGCATGGTTACAAGTTCAGTGCGAAAACCATGTCCCTGCATGAATAGAGAAGAATCGTTGTTAAATATGCAGTTAAACTTATAAACAAGCACAATAAACATGGCTGTATGCTAGAAAGATATCAAATTCACTTATGTATACGTTACATTCATCAAACAAACCAAAGCAAAAAAGATAATTATAAATGATAATAATTAATAGATTACTGTAGCTCTAAATGTGGCTACAAACTTTGTAAATGTGTTTTGGTTCAGAGACTAGGATCGCATTGCCAAACAAAAGTTTTTTTTACTGCCCATATTCTTTAAATTTTATACCCTTTTTTTTCTCAACTTGATTTCTATTCTCATAGCATATAGAACAAAGGTTATATTATACCTTGTATGTGTCTGCAGGCATGAGTGATACTTGATCAAACCATACAGTTCCTTTCTTGCTAGTTGCTATTTGAAGTCTTGAAGTTCTATTTGTGCCTTTAGCAACCAATTTTTGCTCCAGTTTTGTCCAATTTGATGAGCCAGAAACTCTACAACAGGGCAATACTTTCAGCTATTGTAAATAACAAAATATTTTCTCCTGCCTAAATACTGAGGGAAAATACACTAACGTTATCGTAGCTGAAGCCAGGGTTTGCGTCCCATCAGAGCTTGTCAATTGAACTATCAGCTCCTATGGTTGTCTTGACTTGACGTACATGACAAGGTCGTAGGCCTTTCCATCTCCCCGAACTGAGGAGGTGAGAGCGAAGGTGGTTGAGGAGTTGGGCTGTTGGGCACAGGACGGAGGAGGCGAGTGCCCTCCTCCGCTCCTCGCCATCGCCGCGAGCTCGAGGGGAAATGGCCACAATGGGGACTGGAGTGAACGGGAAGAAGGAAGAGAGGAATGGGCTGGAATTGGTTGATTGAGCCCGCCCAGCCCAGCCTGCTAATAGGGAGAGGGCTTGATGGGCCGTAAGTAAATTTCATTAAGCTTCGGCCTGGTCTGCTCCGTCAAAATTTAAGCGTATGGATGATGATCTAACGATTTTAACAACGGTCATTTCCAAAACAAGAGTAGACCCTAAACCATACAATTTGCAGGTTTATTGTGAAATCAAAGGAGAGAGATCGAGAATAGAAGGGGACCCAAAAAAAGAAAGAAAGAAACGAACAGCAAGTCAAATAAAAAAAAACTAAAATTTATGCGCCAGTAGATCAAGAACTACGGATCCGAACAGCATCATCATCACGAAAAGGGAAAAGAAAAGAAACGAAGGAAGAAGATGAATGAGGGGAAGGAAGAATTGAAGTTGAAGAAGACGGAAAGAAGCAGGGGTCGATCGTCGTCGTCACCTCGAAGAAAACCCCAAACAGTGTCTGTGGCATCTCTCGTGCCTTGGCCCAGGATGCATCCACCTCGAGACTTGCTTCTTCTTCTGCTGCTGCTTCATCATAATCACCGCCCAGCGGTAGCCCTGCTGCTCCTCTCACCACCGAGAACGCGAGGATGGAGCAGCAGCAGCACAAGATAGCCCACCAGCTGCTGCAACGATTCAACGGCAGCTGGTGCTGCTTCTGCTTGGGTTTGGTTGATCCCATACTGCTTTTCCTGCACAATCACACAGATATATATGCATGTATATAAGGCGTATGTATCAAGGCATCAAGCATCATATGCATGGAAACACTACATCAAGGTATTTGAAGGAAAGAGCTATGTATATCGTCGAGGTAGGATCAAAGAAACAATTTATTTAATGCAATGCATTCATCAACTACTGGATCGGATCGATCAGATATGAATACAAAGAACAAGACGAGGAGAAATGTCCGAGTAGCTAGATCTACGTGTATGAACGAACGTAGCTTGCCTGGATAGAAGATCAGCTCAGCACGCGCGCGGTTTGGCCCGGGTTGGTGGGTAAGCTCAAGGGGATGAGAGTAGGAGACGATGGATGCTAGTAGCAGAGTGTGTGTGCGCTTCTATATATGAGTGGGCTGTGCAGTGCGATGCTTCGATCTGTTTTGTGGCAGCTCATCAATGGCTCTCCGCACTAGTGTGTTCGTCTAAGCACGAGAGAGAAGACTCAAAATGCACATGGTACCAAAAATGGAGGTATCCTATGCTTACCAAAGGAGAAAGGAGGTTTAGGCATACCGAAAATGGCGGCATGCATAGTACCAAAAATATAATGGATATCCTATATATATGCTGACCAAAAGAGCAAGTAAGGAGGATTAGTTACCATGGAGAATCAAAATACTTATTTTGCTTAGCAAGTGGCCTTTAAAATTAAATCCATGAATCCATGTATAACTCAAAATACCTACGGCGTCGCTGAGGCATGTGTATTAATTTTTTTCTCTACCTTAATACAAATACGCCTACATTGTTATGAGGAAAAAACAGCCAATTTGACTTAGAGTGCTTTTTTTTTAACAACAATACAGAGTGCTAGTTGGTGACACCCCAAGGTTATACATGGCTCAAGGGAGATGGATATGGTCATATGGAGCGTGCAGCAGTGAGGTATCCATCAGTGCTTCTGTTCTGGGCTTCTGGCAGCTCAACCGGTTACCACTCTGGTATATTCTTTTAGGCACGGTGCAGTTGCACCGGGCTCAAGTTAGAACTGACTTAAAATGCACATAATACCCAAAAAATGTGGTATCCTAGCTATATATACTTATCAAAGAGGAAGGAGGTTAGGGATACCAAAAATGGGGTATCCTATACTTACCAAAGGAGAAGGAGGTTTAATTAAGGAATGCCAAAAAAATGGCATGTATATGTTGTTTTAGTCATACTAATATACAAATTAAACTTATAAAAAGTAGCATCTTACATAATTTTTTACCAATGAGTATCAATAAAAACTGAAGACGAGTTGTCAGCGTTAATGGTGTGCATAGTTTGTTAAGGGATTTTTTTTCATGTTTAAAAATTACCCACTCGCGTACCCTTGTCAATATATATAACACATTGACTCAAAATTACACAAAACAAAGCATATATATAGACTCTAAAGCGCCAACAAATTAATCCACCATGGATGCAGTGCAGTGCACATGCCGTGCCAGCCAGTAGCCAATCGGTACGAGATGAAAAGAGTATATGTGGCATGCACATAAAGGGGATGGACTACTATATATAATCGAAGAATAATACAATTGCGTTGCTAAAAAAAATGCATAGATAGGTAGCTAGCTAGCTTCCGTAAAAGTACCTAAAACTAGACTTCCCTTAATCTCTTAATTATTAGTACCATATTTCTTGGGTACCTGTCACTACACCAGAGAAGTAAATCTGAAACAGCTCGCGTGGGTCTCTTAGTGATGGTGAATTCAAGCATCAAGCGTCTGAAAATTTACGTCTGTGATGTTGCCAATACTGGTGACGAGTGTACAATTGTCTCAGATAGGAGAGCAAAGAGACGGTGGAGACAACATCCGTCTCTGATGCGTAATACAACCGACGGCTCCTAAGACTAAGCCTGTCTTTGAGGAGAGTAAAATGAGATGGTTCAAGTGCCTAACGTCACAGATACCTCCATGAAACAGACCGCTGTTACAACAGAGCCATCTGATAAAAAGGCCGCCCGTCTCGGACCCGTGTAATTGAGAAGGTTTAAAGACCCGTTTCTGATGTGCAGCTGACTGCGAAGGCTAAAAAGAATCCATCTCTTATGTATCAAGATTACGACACTCCAAAGTGCTACCTGTCTCAGATAATGATTATTACAGATGACTAAATAACTGTCTCAATTTGTTAATTTCATCGCCAAAACTATGTATATAGACGGGTTTTGTACAAGAGTCTCTGACCTATGTCTTGTTTATGCTCGTCACAAAAGCGGATAGATAAATAAAACTAAAATGGAGAAATTAAATACATTGCACATGTCTCACAACACCAAATGTTTTACAAACCCATTGTTTATCCAGTGCGGTGGTTAGCATCTCAAAATCCTTGGATTAAAATCAGAGCCTTTTAGATAAGACAATAGAACCAAGATCAGATGCAATAGCTTCTCGGATTCCCCACAACACACTTATATGCAGGACGACTATATTTGACACTTCAAATCCTTGCATACAAAAATGTACATCCATTTAGATAAGACAAACAATAAAATCGACACTCCATTTCTAGCTCCAAAGTTCACACAAGCAGTTATACTGAAGGATCTTCACAAGTTGCAACCGTCGCTGCCTTCCTCCTCCTCCTAGGATGACAGTGGAGGCGGTGGAACCACATCCATGGAGACAGGACCAGGGAAGGGAAGGATGGCGAGAATCCAATCAGAGATGACCGGATACGACGGCGTCCACTACAGCTACAGCCCGGCCGAGGGTTTTGGTGAATTATTTTGCTTGTGAACCAAAGTTGGTGTTTGGAAGCCCATGATCAATCTACCCTCTAGGATCAATGCATGATCATATAATGAAGTTCAATCAAATTGTTTGTGGGATTGTTATGATGCCAGAAGGATTGGTGAATTATTTGTGGCAGGAGATGAAGGAGTCAATCCAAGGATGTTATTTTGAGTAACTATAAGCAAAGGTAAAGGGAAAGTTTCGACTCGGCGCTGATGGACCTAACTAGGGTGAAAAATTTAAGGGGCAAATTATTTGAATTTTAACAATGGTTGGGTCTACATGGGCGAGGTGAAATTGGGTGAAGCCACTATTTTTTTCGTCTCATTCCGCCTTAAATCTATGTAAGAGCATGTTTTAAAAGGCTCCATCCCTAGATGAAACAATTTCGTTTTACCCCATGTGGCACAAAATGGCTCGTAGCCAAACAGCACTACCCAATTTGGGCTAGAATGGAACAAGGTACACATGTATGGACTGGAACGAGGTAGGACACTTAAAATTTGGAACAAAGAACACACACGCTTATATATGGGCTGGTTTATCCATGAATCTCTCTTGGCCTTACGCCTACTACCATGCACACCATCCGCTATTTATAGACGAGAAATAGAAATGCCGTCCATCTTCTTGGCTATTATATAATGCCTCTCTCAGCACCACCCAATTGCTTGTTAGCATAAACAAATTACATACAGCTAGCAATGGCGACCAAGATCCTCCTCCTCCTGCTCATGGTCGTCGTCGTCCTTTCTGCTATCGATACGGTAGCAGTGTTCGCAGAGGAAACCGATCCGCGGGCACTTCCGGCGGGGTGGGCCACGGCGAAGAAGTACAAGGCCACCATGGACGCGAAGACGCGCCAGGCTTTCGACGGCGTGGTGGCGGCCGCTCCGGCGGCGAAGCGTTCCGAGGCCGTGGAGGCCGTGCTGCAGCAGCAGCTCAACATCGACGTCTCCCTGGGCAAGGCGACGTCGTCCGGCGACGAGAACAGCTTCGTGACCGTGGCGGGCGCCTACGAGAAGGCCGCGGACGCCGTGATCGCGGCGTCGCCGGCGGCGAAGCTCGGCACGATGGCGTTCGCGTTCAACGGCGCGGTGGCGCCGGACCCGGGCAAGTGCCGCCTCGGCGCCGCCGCCGTCGACAAGGCCTTCTGCGATACGTACGCCAAGACGGAGAAGGCCTTCGCCGGGGTCATCGCCACGGGGGACTCGCCGCGGACCAAGCTCGGGATCACGGACGCGGTGCTCAAGCATAGGCTCGCCACCGACGCCGCCATCAACAAGGCGTACGCGGAGGGGGACAGGGACAAGATCGCCAGAATCCTTGCCGCCTACGGGAAGGCGGCCGACGCGGTCGCTGCGGCCGCGCCGCCTGAGAAGCTCAAAGTCTTGGAGCTGACCTTCTCGGCGGTGGCCGCCGCTGCTCGTCAGCAGGCTGCTGCTGGTGCTGCCGCAAAAGCTTAATAAAGCTTAAGGTAGAGCTCCTGCAACTGCAAGCAACCACGTACACTACGGAAGAAGAAGGTGTTTCGATCGATCAGTGAATACAGAAAACTATCCTCTGTGTGTGTGCCGTGTGTTTATTATTTCTTGTTTCCATTGCTAGAGAAACGGGGTCCTTTTTTTTCATATATAAGCGGCAATACATGCATCTGTAGTAGTGTGACGACATGTACTCTGTGCTCTCGTTTTGAATATTTCTAGTAGCATATAACAAGTACACTCCTGATTTGTTATTGTACTATATATAACAGGAATCTGATTTTTCTCATTTAACTTCTAACTATTTTAATTTGCACACATGGCCTCAATCACATTCAGGACGGTGCTAGCTAGCACAGCTCCCAGAAAGAAGCAGGAGTGGACGGTCAAATTTTTATCTATATTTGGCCGTTCATTATTATATTGCTCAAAGATTCCCATTTACGCAATGCATGGAAGGTAGCTAATTTTGGACCTCAACGTAACACAACCCCACCCACAAATCTCCATTGGCCTTAGTTACGCGGACGAGCGTGTGTATATATATATATATATATAGAGGCATGCACACTATCTATAGAAATGCCATCCATGGTTAAAACGGCGGGCGATTGAGCAACTCATCAACGTACGTAGCCCAGCAAAAACATCATCTTTTTCTCTCCCAAAACAATTCCTAGCTAGCTAGCTAGCACTGATGGCACTAATGGCCAAGACGACCCTCCTGCTCATCCTTTTTAGAGAAAAGGGTTCCCCCCACTTTTGCATTACCAAAAACAACAAGGTTTACAGCAATCCGTGCTTCAAGCACAATCATCCCTCAAAGGCATACAACCTCCTGCTCATCCTTTTTTTTTTTGACCGAATGTCCTGCTCATCCTTGTTGCTGCTATTACATTCACAGCACAAGGAGCTCCAGACGACGAGTCGGTGAAGCTGAAGAAGGCCTTCGATGGTGTCATGGCTGCTGCTCCACCAGGGAAAGATCACGAAGCCGCCCAATACGCCGCGATGGAGCAGCAACTTCGAATTTGGGCTGCTGTCGCTGAGGCAGAGAAAACAGGAGGTAAGGAGAAAGTTGCAAGCTTGAAAGGTTCGTATGAGAAAGCTGCCGACCTGGTCATTGCGGCGCCGCCAGCTGATAAGCTCAAAGTGATGAAGAAAGAATTCACCGCGGTAGCAGATGCAGCATGAGTTCCGATCGCGCGGCAGACATGCATCGACAAACCACAAGTGCCACTGCCTGCCGGCCACCCACTCGGGCCCACTACAGAAGAAACGCATGCTTGGAATAATAAACCAAGTGTCTAGTTATTTTTCTTTCCGTTTGTTTGGAGTTTGTACATATGTGGAGACAGAGGCGGGCCAGTTCATATTGGCAACGTATGTTATGGAAATCAGCCTTCTGTGCAAATTGTGAAAACTCTAATCAAGACCACACAAATTTAATCTGATAGTTAGAGATAAATGTGTTATTTTAGCACTTAAATCCCCATCTCTAGCCATCAGATTAGATTTCTGTGGTCTTATTAGAGTTTCCATAATTTGTACAGGAGGCTAGTTTCTATAGCATAAGTTGCCGTTCATATTTGGCCAGTTCATGTTGCATCCTCGTCAACACATGCGCACATTTGTCTCTCATATTCCTTTTTTTTATTTATCTTGAGTTTTTCAATTCTTCTTTGTTTTGAAACATTCTTCATATATATGCGCAGCGTTGTTCTTGTTTATTAATTATTCATGGTCACTCGTTTAACACATAAACTGGCCGGTGGCGGAGCCACAAGTTATGCCCCTGGCATATGCCTTATTGGACCGGCTAGTTATTAATTACCAGTTTAATATATATGTATTCGGAATTGCTATAGTTCAACCGGTTGATTTGGCATCTATCGTCTTTCAACTGAATTTTGTGCCGTTCTAAATGCGTGTCGCTCGTTTCTGATCTGCCGCTCGTTCTGTCATCGATTAGTGGATTTATTACAAGTGCCCAAAGTATATATGTTGAACTAGAATTTATTGTTATTATGTTGTCAAGTGAAAATATGTTGTCTGACACTGAGGATTCATAATGTGTGTACATATATGATGCTGGAAATAAAGGAACCTGCCTCTTCAATTGGCAATAATTAATATAATGGATGCAGAGTCACTCGCTCCTCTTGCATTATTAGCGAGGTTCTGTCACTGCTGCGTTATTAGCGAGCAAAGTAAATTGGCACGCAAAGTAAAGTTAGGCATGCATATATATACTGTATACAGCCGGATGAATAGCTAAATCAACAAACTAAACTACCCAATTTTTTGTTTTAGTTTCCCGAACTAGTATTTATATTCTAATCCGAAATGCTAGTCCTAGTTCTGGATCTTGTTCCCCTACAAAATCCACCCTAGTACCTTCAAAATTTGATCCATAAGTTCCTCACTCACCATGGAAGAGAGATAAAATGAAAACCCTAACTACAAACTAATCTACCATAAACTTCAAAAGGAGGCTTGGAATAGCATTTTACTGTCACATATTTAGCCAAGGGCACCCACACCGCCTATATATCCAACCACAACTAGCTATTGGGCCAGGAGCCAGGGCAAACGAGCCCCAGTAGGCTGAATGAAGCAACCGACTTGAAGATCGTCAACACACGCCGAGAACATCCAGAGCCGGCGTATCTGGAGGATAGCATATGCATTCCACGTAACTAACTAAAAAACCAATCTGTTAGCTGATCGTCCCCATTGTAACCCTACCCTCTCAGCCTATATAAGGGAGGATAGGGACCTTGCGATCGGGATCCATCTCATTCCCTTTCATCCCATCTACTATGTAGCTAGGAGCAACAACCCCTATAACCAAGCATACGAGTGTGAGAAGAGCAACATCACCCTCCAACTGGACTAGGACATCTCACGTGACGCGGACCTATATAAATATTGTGTCTTTTGTGTTACCATCTGATTCCTCTTACGCGAATTAGTTGCTAGGCATTGCTGGAGCTAAATCAGCCGATAGTTACCTTCTAATGCCTCCATCACCAAAGGAATCAAAATAAAAACCTTCCCACCTAGATTTGCATATATTTTTTTCTGAGGTAGCCTAAAGCCCCATTCCTTACTTCTCGGGTTACAGTAAAATTCTCGAGGAAGAAGAAAATTGTTTCTGTAGAGTGATTAACAAAATGTTTGTACCACTATAGCGAGACATTGCTCAAATATTAACGGAGGCAGTCATTAAATCCATCCGCCTTGTAAAATTCCTGAGGATTTTTGAAGATCTATTTTCTGTGACATTTAGTCCGAGGCGTTTGTGATGCTCGCCTCGGTAAATAAAAATGCTTGCTTCGGTTGAGTTTTGTGTAGTAGTGAATGTAAATTCCTTTATGTACCTTTTATCTTGTGCGGTTCTATCAAAAAAAACTTATACAGCTTGACAATACTATATATGTATATTGAGAGTGTTGCACCTTTACTCTTCAAACATGCTTGGCATATAATTTCTGTGAAAGTAGTAATAGTCTAAGTTAAAGATTGTAAGTCATCAGAAAATGCTCATAAGAAACTATATATGAAATAAGGGATCATCACTATTCTCTGACCCCCCCCCCCCCCCCCACCACGTCCGTAACACATAGCAAATACATCAATATTGGTTTATCTATGTAGCATAACCCTCAGCTAAATGGTCCAATTTTATCAATATTGATAGTTTGGTGGTTATATATTTCTTGTTTAGAGTTGTATGGCCAAAGAAACTCAAGAATATGGTAACCCTATTAAAAAAATATTCTGCTCCATGCAAGAACTAAATCATCACAACGCAAGAAGGTAGAGAAGAATCCCTAGCGCAGATGTGCCGAGAGCAAGAAAAAACGGCTCATATTTACCAAAGAAACTCTTTTGTTAGTTCTTTCTAGCAAACTGATGTAGGTAGGCTTCCGGAAGCAAGCTAGTTGGGAATGGGTTTGATAGGAGCATCACATGGTTCATAGTTGAGGAAAAGGCGAGACTTAACTCACCCTCGTTCTATATCTTGACAGGGCAGATTGCAACAAAAATGGCAGATACTAACAATCATCAAAACCATCATGTAATTTGCTTGAAATTAAATGGATTCATAAACACCGACCTTGTGGAAGATGTATTCACCACATTTTGAATGCTGCCTTTCTCAAGTTCTAATTGAAAAGTTCTCTCTAAAATAGAGAAATAACAGCACGAGAATCAAGCAGTGTAGCCATCAAAACAACTGAAAAGCTATAAATTCAAAAGAGCGGATACACTTGTTATGTAGTAACTTTAGAGCAAGAAGATCATGCCTATCCTTCAAACCCAAGACCTTCAATAATGAGCATTTTCATAAAAAATGGATGCAACAATGGAGTGTGAGATGGCTAAAGGTACCACCTTGGATGATCATGTTCTGCATGGGAGGAAGGAGGATGGGCCAGCGTGCAAGTTAGTTCTTTAATAGTGAAATACCTTTTGTCTCTACATTATTATTGTATATTTCTTTAATTAGAATGAAGCCAACTGGTTATAGATGGCCAACGGACCGGCATGGCACGTCACGATGTCAGGCCATGCCGGCCCGGTGGGGGTCGTGCCGCCACAGGCTTTGTGCCTGGCCTTTGGCTCAAGCACGGCCCTGTGGGCCATTTTCTCGTGTCGTGCCAGCCTGTGAAGAATGGCAGATTTCACGGGCCGTGGCCTACCAAAGAGGCAAAAAAACAAAGAGGGAGGGACAATTGTGGCTGGTGGCGGCGCTCAACGTTGCAGAGGTCGTGGTAGACCTAGGGGAACTACTCGCCCTAGATGCCCCACGAATGTGCAGTCGATCTAGAAAGCTGCGATCGGCATGGCGCAGCCATCGAGGACGCAGCGGAGGGCGTGCATCCAGTGTGACGGGTCCTCGCAACGGTCGTCCTTGTCGCCCTTGTCAGCGTCGGCGAAGCCGCGGCGGTTGAAGGTGGTGGGATGGAGGACCAGGCACAGGAGCGTGGCGAAGATGCGGGTCGGTGGAGCAGAGCTAGGGCACACCGTGCGCGCTCCCAAGTGAAAGAGAGGAGCCCGCGGCGACATTGCCGGCGAACGAAGTCGCGACTAGCGCAGTAACGCACTAGCGCGTGAGTGTGGCGCGGAGATGGGGAGCAACAGGGGCTGCCGACCTGGGGTAGGGTTTTACAAGTGGTCTGGTGGGCAGTGTCTGCAGGACATGGTGGACTGGTGGACTTTTAGCAAGTTAAAGAGGTCACGGGGTTGTGCAGCGTGCCTGGGATGCGGCCAGGGCACGACCTGCACTCCTGGGCCAAGCCAACCCAGGTTCATTGGTCATTAGGTCGGGCCATGCTTGGACCGGGCCAAAACACCTGGCTCGGGCTGGGCCAACGGGTCTCGGGCTGCATGGCCATATATGTCCTAGTTAAATGCATGGTTCGTGCTAAGTCAAAGATGGAGAAGGAGAAAATTGAAGGGCGTGAATGCAGTAGCCTAAATAAACACCAAGCACGCAATGCATGGAACTTGCTAATTTTGGACCCTAAAGGCACGCTCACCAGAGAACGTCCCTTGGCCTTACGCTACAAAATGTCATCCATCGCTAAAAAGGCGGGCGATAGAGCAACTCATCTAGTCTAGTCTAGTATAAAATAGCATAGTCCCGCGACGTCGTCTCCTTGAATCGCCTGTACGTCTCAACCAGCAACCAATTGTTATTAGCACAAATCAAATAAAGGCAATGGCCAAGATCCTCCCGCTCGTCCTCCTCGCTGCTATCACGCTCGTTGTAGAAGCCGCTCCACCACCGGAGAAATGGAGGGCCGCCCTAAAGGCCCTAGACGCCATGGACGTGAAGATGCGGCAAGCCGTCGACGGCGTCGCCGCCGCAGCTCCACCCGCAAAACGGACCGAGGTCCAAGAGGCCGCCATGGCGGAGAGGCTGGATGTTTCGCTCAACCTCGCCCGGCTCGAAGAAACAGGAGACGAGAAGAAAGTCGAGAGCACGGCGTCTGCCTACGAGAAAGCCGCCGACCTGGTTGTTGCGGCGCCACCGGCGGACAAGCCCAAAGTCATGAAGGAGGCCTTCCGCGCGGTAACGAAAGCTGCAGCATTATGATCGATCGAGCAACACTAATTTGTTCATCGACCATTAATTAAATGATAGGAATTAAATAGATGATAGGAATTAAATAAGAAGGGACGATGACGACCCTATATATATGCCATGTTTAATTTGTTATATTTCATCCATATTTTTTTTGTTAAATAAACAACCCTAGCTATATATATATATATATCTTCATCCATTCATCGACAAGGCAGGCGGACCTGGTTATTTGTCTAGAGTCTGTACATACGTGTGATTGGACTGAGGTGTCCACGTTGTGCCACGTCAATACACACACGTTTGTTTCTCGTAATATTCCTTTCTTGTATTAATTAATTGCAAATTTAATGTGTATATATATATATGCTTTTTTATTTGAAACGTTAGCTGATATGCATTGTAAAAACATTAATGACACGAACTACACTGAGCAAAAAGGCTAAACGCATATATTTGGTAGAGATTAATTAGCTTAACAAAGTTTGTTGTTTTATTATTGTTTGTTTAAAAGATCCAGGAACGGAATGTTCCGGTATATATTAATAAGAAGAAGGGATTGACCCAGTTTACGAAGAAAACCGGGCCAAAAAACCAAACCCACGCCAACACAACAGAGAGAACGACAACCCTAAAAGATATGAAACCAGCCAAGAGGCCAAACGGTCATCGTTGTCCAGCACAAGTCAAACACAAGCGCAGCTCCGGCTTCCGACCATAGCCTCACGCACACATCCGAGCCGATTCGGATTCCACAGCGATGCCTTTAGGAAGGTTACGACGCTCGATGCGCCACCGCCGCTCGTCCAAGAATGGACTGGGTTCTCACCCGTGGAAAAGGCTAGGGATTCACGCAACCCCCCCAACAGGGAAAACGGCGCCCACAGGCGTCGCCGTCGCTAGGCTTTCGCCCAAGATAACCCTAGCTCCGACATCGGCCCGTTGCTTGTCGCCACCGTCGTCGCTGCCAGTCGTCCTGTAGAAATCTCGCCAAAAGGGCTTCGATGCGCTAGCTGCGCATCGCAGCCACAAAGCTACGTCAGCCACCCTTACCGACCAGACGATATGCCGGAGACCAGCCTCGCCATGCCACGCCGCCGATTGAGCACCCGCTAATGTCGCTTCCGACGTTGCCGCCATCAACCACGGCGTGTGTGCCCCCACCTCCCTCTGCCCTAGGGCCACTGGATCTGGGCACTAAGGCCCCGAACCCGGCGCCCCTGTCGACGCCTCGCCTCGATCCCGACCCCAGTCGCAGCCACCACCACCTTGGACTGGCTCGCTGCTCTGGCCGCCGCCAAGACCAAACAGAGGGGAGCGGCAAAGAAGGGAGTGTCGCCCCCAACGCCTGCAGACCAGGCATGGCCGCCACCGTCGCAATCAGCAGCCGCTGGGCAAATAGCCCCCGCCACCACGACACCACAGCTCCACCGCCATGGCCGCGGCGCTTCCACTTCTGGCCCCGCCCAGCAGCCATCGCTCTGGCGCTCCTCTTGCGGCCCCGCAGCGCGCGGATCCCGCTCAAGGCCACCTCGTTCACGAGCAGGTCCAGCATCTTCATGGTCACGACCGCAGCGTGGTAGGGCGCGTGGGGCTCTTTGGCCGCCGCCGCCTAGTGTCGCCGGTAGCCAGCGCCCGACCAGTGGATCTGGCCAATCGGCCACCAGATCTGAGCGTTCTTGCCGGCCGCTCGTCCCCGCCAGCGCCGCCATCTTCAAGTCGGAGGAGGGGTGAACCGGCTGGCGCACCCACAGCCGCCGCGGCCTCCACGCCGAGATCCATGCAGCTCGCGCAGGGGAGGACTGCCGGTCCTGCTGCGGCGCGCGCCACCGAGGGAGAAGAAGGCCACGCCGCCGCCATCCCAGCCGGACGGGAGGCCAGCTCCGGCGGCGGCGCGGGGGAGAGAAGGGGAGAACTGGGGGTTGCGGCGGCGCCGGGAGGACCACCCGAGCCGCTCCACGTGAGGAGCGACGCGGGGGAAAGAGAAGTTTTTCCCGTTTTGGTGTTGTTTTATTATTGATTCTGTTCTCCACCAAATTAACGGGTGCCTAATTTCAAAACGCTTCACCGGAGAAGCTCCGCAAAATGTCCTCACACAAGCCGATAATGCGTATATATTCTTGTGAATTTCAATTCAATGTGTATATATATATATTCTTTTTACTTGAAACACGCAAGCTGATAATGCGAACAGATTGCACACAGACCGCAGCGTGCTAGCAGGTGATTCGATCGATATATATGCTACGCACATACGCAAGAATTCAAAAGCTGGTGGGATTCAAAGCAAACAGGCCCAAAAGTGTTTTGCCTGCTTGGGCTGGCAAAGTTTAGATTGCAGCAGGCCCGAAGAACCCAACAAGTAGCAAAAGCCCAAAACAGTCGTCAGTCGTCAGTCGGTTCCGGCTCAAGCTCGCCGTTTCTGCCGCGGGCGTGTGCCTGTGCGGTGCTAACCATCACCGCCGGAATCCGGGGATCGGTGGAGACTCAGCTGAGGAAGCCGATGGATTTCCCTGAATAAAAAAAAAAATCCCACCTTCTTCCGATCTTCCTTCCTTCCGCCTGGTGCGGCGAATCTTGGGGTGACCCCATCCGCCGTCCGAGCGCGGCTCCTGCGTGCCCGCGCGCGCTTCCCGCGCTGATCCCGCGCTTCGTTTGCTGCATCGTCGCACAGGCGCCATGGCCCATTAGCAAGCGCGCGGCCCGTTAGCAAGCGTGGCCACGACTGATTCCATTGCACGCAACTAGCCGCCGGCATGAGATGCTGCTGCGAGCATTTATGTACGTATGGTTTTTTATTAAGAAAATACGTACGTGTTTGTTTCTCAAAAAAAAGTTACGTGTTTCTTTCTTTTCTAATTATATTTTTCTTTTTATTTGTTTATTCTTTCCTTTTTCCTTTTCTTGTTATTTTTCTTCCCGTGCTTCAATTTATTTTAGCCCTTTATATTTTTTTATTTTTATTCTTTATTTTATTTTTATTTATTATAACTAACTAACTAATTTTATTTATTCTTATTCTTTTTTATTTTTCTTTGCTTTTTTCTATTTTTCTTTATGTTTTCTATAGGTTTTCTATTTTATGTTTACTCTAAGAAATTATTGTATTGTTCTTGCTTTTACATAAGGCGCTATGATGTTCATGTGGTATACCATAATGACCTCTATTGTTCTATGATATATTTTTTATAAAAAATAATTGTTCATTGTATTTGTCCTTGTACCGTTTTAGGAAGAAAAAATTGTCTATTGTTCTTCCATAGAAAATAATTATTTATTGTTTTTGTCCTTGTGCTGTTTTAGGGTAAAATTTTTGTCTATTATAATTTCATAGAAAAAAATTATCTATTGTATTTATACTTGTGATGTTCTAAAGTTTTGTTTATTATCCTTTCATAGAAAAGAATTATCTATTGTATTTGTTTTTATTCCGTTCTAAGAAGAAAGTTTTGTCTATTATAATTTCATAGAAAAGAATTGTCCATTGTATTTGTCCTTGCCGTCCTAGTGAAAAAAAGTTTTCTCTATTGTCCTTCTATAGAAATGAATTGTCCATTGGTTTATGTTTGTGCCGCTATTATTCATCAAAGATTTTTTATTGTATCGTTATAGGGAGAAAATTTTGTCTATTTATTCTTGTATTTTGTGTTAGGACATCTAAAACTTTTGTTTATTAAGCCTCTTATTTTGACTCTTATTATTTTAATATTTTTTATTCTTTTTATTTATTTATTTATTTATTTATTTTAATTTGTGATGTTCTGTCCTGTTTTTTAGTGATGTTCTTATGTGTTCGCGCAATGTTCTGGCGTGGTCCGGCAATGTTCTTATGTGTTCGCGCAATGTTTTGGCTTCTTTCTGGTTATGTTCTGGCATGGTACGGCGATGTTCTTTGCGTGTTCGCACAATGTTCTGACGTGCAATGTTTTGGCGTGGTCCGTGGCGGTGTTCTGGCATGGTTTTTGGCGATGTTCTGTCATGTTTTTTTAAAAAAATAATTTATTTTTATAAGATAAACGTTCTTAAATAAAATTTTATCTGGATATATCCATGTGGAATCTTATTTTGAAGAATTTATTGTTACTAATTCAGTGATATAATTGGAATTTAATTTGAACATTTGGTTTAACGGTTGTGAATTTTTTATGGTTGCATGGTACTGGCGCTGGTTGGGTGGGTCAGTAGCAGCCAGCTGGGTCTGCCGGGTCGGGTGCGGCGTGGGGCAGCGCAGGTGGGCTGCAGGCGGAAAAAAGGGCGGGAAAGTACCGGCGCGTGGATCTAGTCCGATTGATCGGACCTCAAGAGCCCCCGCCTGGTGCCGTCCGGAGTCGGGGAGACGCACGCGGATGTCGTTTCCTGGATTGAGTTGGGGCCGCCGTCCAGCCGCCACGGAGCGCGGAGGTAGCAGCTGGAACTGGGAGGGAGGAGCTCCTCCAGCAGCAGGCGCTCCAATCTAGCACCCCTGCACCTGCACCTGCAGCCGCCCGCCCGATCCACGACGACCCGGCCGCTCCGACTCATGGAAGGTACGGCTCCGAGCCCTCTTCTCTCTCTCTCTCTCTCTCTGATCTACTTGGATTTCTTTGGTTGAGAATAGAATAGCTTTCCTTCATTCTAGACTAAGATCTGCTGCGGGTTTCCCCGAGCTGTACGAGTTTGGGCGCGCCCCGGTCTGATTGGGGCCTGCACCTTCGTCGAAGGCTTGAAGCAGTACAACACATTTACAACAAATTCTGGGTTGGTTGCCTGTGCTGCTCTGTTATTTTATTTCTTGCTTGATTCTCTGGCGCTGGGATTTGGGAGAGCGGCAGGCAGAGGTTCGATTTGGCATCGCCAAGTTATTGCTTCACACCCTTATTAGGATCCCAACATCGGATATAAACTTCGAAAATGTGATGCTTCATTTCAAGTCTAAGTCCTGTCCCTGGTTGAGTGCTTGTCTGCTTATATGGGGGGCTTCCTGTGAATGCAGTATGTGTTGACTGTTGCCAATTGGTACTGAGGTATTAGGAGCCACAACTAAGCGAGCACACATGGACAAGATCATGTGGCACAATTTCCACAGAACAATCAATCTATTTTAGTCGCTATGTTCATGTAATATTTTGTAGAAGGAATGAAGGATAGGATGGGATTAATACTGGTTGTCCCATAAATAAAGTTACTAGTCATATTTAGTTATGTCACTATTTCTTGGGGTTCTGGTAATTATTGCTGTAAAGTCAGGTTGACTTGAGAAGTTGTTTTTGTTAGTAGATTGGTGATCGATCTCTGATCCTAACTGTCCTGAACATTGGGTCCGTATTTAAGTTTCTATATTTTCTTTGGCCTGTAGGGTCTTGTTGGTCTATATTTAATTCATGCCCATATATGATTGTACTATTATTGGCAAGTGGCCATTGACTAACGCTAGTAGGACATCTTTGTAAGGTAACTTGTAGGTGTCATTTTTTCCGTCACGTTTTGTTACGTGCTACATTTCCTATCTCGTATTGTTTATATGCTACTTACTGTTTGATTGCGCTTCCTGGATCCTATAAATTCTCGAAGCCTTCATATTAAGTTACTTGAATATCCATTGCATACAAAATTAACTGAGGAATTTGACGCCATTTTGCAGACCAATCACCTGACCATATATCAGTCGGTTCACTGCCAAAAAGGTCTAGTACTTCCTCACGAGGTCGACACCGTAATTTCTCATCATCAACATGCAAAGATTTTCTCCGAAAGTTTGTGGATAGTGAACTTTTAACTTCAAGCCTTGAGGATTGGTTCTCTGGTCACAGTGAAGATTGTGGTTTCAGGGAGCCAGCTTTTGATGTTCCTTTCGACCTTACTGAATTACAGAATTTTGATTACGCTCTGGAGGGTGTTACTTTTCAGCAGCTAGTACGGATGCCAAATGCTCTATATGCGTCAACATCAGATGTTTTTGAAGCTAGTGCATATCTTGCTTTGGAGGATTTCCTCCATGCAGGCATTCAAGGGTTGTGGGAAACTTTCTGGGGCCCTGATGAGGCAATGCCTTCCTCAGTTGCCTGTATACACAGCTCAAGTTACAAATTTTATCACGCTGAGAAGGCTATTAGCAGCGGAAAACTCGATGGTGTTTGTGCAACTTCTGTACTGCTGAAGAATTTAAAGAATTCACAAGGAAGATGGGATCATATTGTCGTGTTGGCTTTGTTGAGACCTGATATTGGAATGGTTTCTGCACAGAGTGACCAGGAATCATCTCCTGCTGTCTTAGGGGAGGCATTGTTCTTTGCTTTGCATGTCCTACTCTCACGAAGCCTTAGCAGATCCTCCACTATTGTTTGCAATTCAGATTGTATTTACTTGCTTCTTCTTGATTCACAGTTTGGAGGAGTGGTAAAGGTCCAAGGTGATTTGAACAGGCTGGATTTTGATCTGAACAATGTTTATTACTGTGCTGCTGAATGGATAAAAAAAACATGCCAAGATTTCAGTTTCCTCTATAGATCGAGTATGGAACAGACTTGGGAATGCGAACTGGGGAGACATTGGGACCCTTCAAGTTCTGAATGCTATATTCCTCTCAATGATCCAATTTTATGGAGAACCTAAGTATTCCCTTGACGAACTTGCCACGGAACATGGTTCAAGGCTACAAAGTCGAAGATCAGAAAGACATTTGGTTGATAGACAAGCTAATGGTAATGGCTTATTTCGATTCCAACAGCGAAGTCACTCTCCTGAAATTGTTGAAGTTCAGGGGGAAGCAGCTGTTGATGTGAAACCACATGAAACCCTAAGGCTTGAAATAGGATCTGTTGTATTGATGGATGATGCTTACATACAGAAAGGTTTTCAAATCAATGACATCCTAGCAGACAGTGATCCTCCTATTTACACTTCTACTCCTGTAGAAGAACCTACCAAAACCTATTTACTGTATGTAGGCTCAAGCCCTTCTCAGTCGGAAGCGGCATGGGAGGATATGAATTCCTGGTACCAAGTGCAGAGGCAAACCAAAGTACTGACTTTGACGAAGCAAAGAGGCATTTCAAGCAGATATATACCACATATAGCATCTTCTGGGCGGGTCATCCATCCAGGCACATGCGACAAGCCTAACTCAAATGGAAATTGTGGTCATCCATGGTGCCGTACTCCAATCATTTTCAACTCACCAGTTGGTCAGACCATATCAAATCTGATACGGAATGGATTGTTCGGTGTTGAGGAGGCACTGAGATGTTGCCATGACTGTTTATCCGCTCTTGCCGCAGCAGCATCTGCAGGGGTCCGCCACAGTGATATCCGGCCAGAGAATGTGATCTGTGTCAGTAATGGTTCAAACCGTCCATATTTTGTTCTTATTGGATGGGGTCATGCTATCCTAGAAGATAGGGACCGACCTGTAATGAATCTGTTCTTCTCATCTACGTTTGTGCTCCAGGAAGGCAAGCTATGTGCA
>CM041633.1:4114567-4179023 GCA_023333625.1 Bothriochloa decipiens
GTCGATGCATATAGAGCATTTGGCATCCGTACTAGCTGCTGAAAAGTAACACCCTCCAGAGCATAATCAAAATTCTGTAATTCTGTAAGGTTGAAAGGAACATCAAAAGCTGGCTTCCTGAAACCACAATCTTCACTGTGACCAGAGAACCAATCCTCTAGGCATGAAGTTAAAAGTTCACTGTCCACAAACTTCCGGAGAAAATCTTTGCACGTCGATGATGAGAAATTACGGTGCCGGCTTCTTGATGAAGTACTAGACTTCTTTGGTGCTGAACCGACTGATATATGATCAGGAGATTGGTCTGCAAAATTACGTCAAATCCCTCAGTTACTAAGTAAAAAATTTGTGTAAATGGATGTTCAAGTAATATAATATGAAAGCTTCGAGAGACTTTAGGATCCAAGATGAGCATGGCAGATAAACAATAGGGTACTGAAAATTGCTAATGTAGCATGAAACAATACATCACAAGAAAAACTGGCACATAGAAGTTACTCTACAAAGATGTCTACTTGGTATAATCAATCAATACCAAAATGCAATACCAGTACAATCATATATGGGCATGATTCTTTTGGAGATTTTTCTGGATGTACACAACAAGTCCATACAAGCCAAAGGAAAAACATAGAAACTTAAATATGGATCCAATATTCAGGACAATCAGAGAACGATCACCAATCTACTAACAAAAATGACTTATCAAGTCAACTTGAATGTACCACAATGATCATTGGAATTAGAAAGCCAAGAAATACAGAGAATCAGAGATAACCAAATATGAGCAGTAACTTTATTTACTAAACAATGGAATCCTGAGTAACCAAATGTACTAATCCCTCATTCATTCCTTACAAAACATTACATGAGCATATACCCCCACCCCCTACCCCCAGTCCCCACCTCCACCATCACAAAAAAACAGTGAAACTTGATAGTCTGCCGGTGCCAAAGATTCTACTATGGTAGCCACTGCTGCAAGGAGCCAAGGATGCCATAGATGTTAATAGATCTCAAAGAAGTGAAATTCCAAATGAACTAAATTGACCGTCCTACATTTTGCAATCTTTACTTCATTTATTTGCATTCTGTCACGAGGGGGCACAAGAACATAGCACAACATAGCACTGCTGACCGAAGTATACATGGGATTTATGCTGGAACACCTCAAAAACTCAGAAACTTAAGTGGCTAATTGTGCAATGAATTCCGAAATGTGGTATATTCAACTGAACTTGTGATTGGAGAGCTGTGGACTAATTTCTGCAATACCATTTTCAAGCTAACCCACAGGAGACAGGACTAGAATGGACTTGCTTTCCTTTCCACATACAAGAAAGAATATACCCCGATCTCAATTCCATTCAACGATTACACACACGATCCTTGAACCTAAATTGGAGTAGGATACATTCCCAAACCTGAACAGGCGCAGCCTCAAAATAAGTAAAGAAACTTATCAGCAAGCACACATCAAGCACCTCGACCTAGCATGCGAAACAGCTTACTTCCGCCCCTATATCAATCAAGCTAACTAACTACAGACCCGCATCAAGCACCGAATTCCAACCTAAAATCAAAAGAATGAAGCTTTCCCTGCCGCTGCCCCAAACCCCACCGCCACATCCAATCCACTCAAAAGAATCAAGAAAAACAGAGGGCAGCACAGGCAATCTGCCGAGGATTTGTTGTGGCAGGCCAGTGGGGAGCCAAAAAAAATCCGGCCGAATCGAAACAGCGAGGCCCAAGCTGCTGCTACAGCTCAGGGAAACCCCGGGGCAGATCTACGAACGGAAGCTATGAATATACCCCGCAAGAAGCAATCCAAGAAGTCCAGCGAAGGGGGGGGGGGGGGGAGGGGGCGCGGCGGGGAGGGCTCCTGTAGCTCGTAGTACCTTCCATGAGGCGGCCGGGTCGTCCTCGTCGTCCCCCAGGGTCGTGCCGTGCGGCGGCGGCGCTAGATTGGAGCGGCTGCTGGAGCTGGAGCGTGAGCGGTAGGAGGGCGACGACTACTCCCAACTGCCTCCGTCCGTGGGGAAGGACGGTCGTTGGACGGCCGCCCCAGCAGCCCCAAGAAAAGACATCCGTCGCCTGCCTACCCTCCTCCGGTAACAGACGGCAAGCAGATGGATGGAAAAAAGGTGGGATTTTTCTTTTGTTCTTTTAGGGGAAATCGATCGGATTTCTTCGGCCGGTCCACGAATTCCGGTGGTGAGCGACGGCAGTTCTGACCCCCGCTTCCTCCCTCGACCACCCCTGGGTAGGAATTTCTTATAAAAAAACAAATATACTGGGAGGAGTGCACAGCGGAGCAGAGCTCACCTTTGTGTGCGTGCAGGGGCAGCAGTGCAGTGTGGTTGAGTGGAGGGTGCCTGCGTGCGCTGTACCTGAGCTGTGCTGTTTTGGGCTTTTGCTCGCTCTTTGATAGCTGCTTCGTCTCGGTGGACTGCCTGTTTGTTGGCTGGCCTGGCCTGGCCTGGCCGCAAAGATGAGATGGAGGATTATTTGGCTGTTTATTTTTAGGATTAGGATCCTCGGTGCAAATGTTGGGCTGCTGTGGGTTTAAGTTTTGACTAGTAAGTAATAAATTGAAGTATTGCTGGTAGAAATTACTAAAAGAAACTGTCCTTTTTGTGCAATGTTGAGATGTGTGTTTAGTGTCTGCTGTCACCACTCCCATCTACCTAATCGGATGGATGTACTGAAACTATTGCGCAGGTGAACACACACTGATGAACTACTCGATCACGTACTCTACCTGACGACCAATGTACCACTATCTGATCGAGAGCTACCTGATGTGATGACCAATCACCAATGTATGTGTGGGTGGCGATTTCAGAATATAATCCAAGGAGAATTCTATTTATTTTTTATTTATTACTGGAGATGTGTGTGCTCATGCATCACTCTCGCGAGAGAGAGAGAGTGTGTGTGTGTGTGTGTGTGTGACAACCTGCCATGCATGCTGTTCCGATAGAAGACAGCATGATGGGGGTGGCGTGGGGGGGGGGGTGTGGTGGGGTGGGGTGTGGCAAAAAGAGAGGCACGCACGCTAATTGAATGCATCCATCCATGCTATGCTGACTACTAAAAGGTCGCATGCATGCGTGCGTAGTTTTCTACGTACAGTACTGTTGCCTTTGGAGCACGCTGCTCAACAGTAGCTTAATTAGTGGACACCCCCACCCCTCACAAGGGCATACGCTATAAAAAAAATATAATTAACGAATCCGGTAACACTTAGTTGACATTCTAAATGTTATTATTCCGTATAAACTTGGTAATGGTCCGACTCTTTAATATTTTTAAAATGACTTGTAATTCAGAATAAAACGAATACTAATATAGTACATTACAGTCCTCTACATAGGTTAATTAGTTAGCCCTTTCTGATGTGTTATGACAGTGACCTTTAATTTGTGTGGTGATTGGTCGGGCACGGGACCATCATTTGGTATGCATGATCAACGGCCGGAGTTGTCAGCGTGTCCATGTCGTGCCCGCTCATCGATCAAACCATGCACGGGCAGGCACAGGGAGGCAGTCATGTGTGCCCATCATTGTGCGTTGAGATTAAGCGACAACAAGACACTTGTGGGCGGATAGAGACACGTGTACACACGTCAAGATCTTTGTCTTGGAAATTAAAGCCATCTGGAGGACCTCTCTATCACTTGGAAACCACGCTAGCAGACTACTCCATCTGTTCAAGAAAGATGCAATTCTATTGGAATTTGATCAAATTTAGGTAAACGATACAAGTAATTATTTATTTACCATACTAAATAAGTTTCATTAACTACATCTTGGAATATATATCTTAAATGTATATTAATTGGGAGTCATATGCACACGTATATTAATTGGAAGATATGTATAGTTTGACTACTCAATCTCAAACATGACACAATTCTAAAAATAGTGGTAAGTCAAATGATTTACTCCGTATTGTTTAAGCAATTTTTTAGGATGCTAGCATTTATCATGCTAGATTAATAACACAAGATTCATCATGAAATATGTTTTTGTAGTATGTCTATTTGGAGTCATATACATGTTGATAGTATTCCATAAACTTAGTTAAATCTAACATAATTTGACATTGACCATCAGATCTAGCGTTGTACTTTTGTTATGATTTTCTCGGTGGACATCTTAGTACACATCATCGTCACCACTTGAAAATGCAAAGGTGTCAGTCAGAGTCATCAGAGCTTGGTTACGCCATTAATACATAAACGGTGAAGATCTTTCTTTTAGAAGTATAAGAGCATCTCTAAGAGACTAGGTAAAATAAATCTCTAAAAAACAAGATTTAGAGACTCTCTAAGTAAAAATAGCTCTTTAAATATTAGAGCACCACAGCAGCCTCTCTATCTTCTGCTATCAATCCTGCCTTTGCATGCGGCTGGTCGCGTCCTCGGACTGTTCGGGTGTTGCATGTCATGACGTGCCTCTGCTACCGCAATTCAAGCGGATTTGGCGAGCCATCCTCGCTAGCCAAGTATGCCGAGCGAAAAGCATGGAGTAGCTCGGGGCTATATTGAGATGATGAGATGGAGAGCCTGTTAGAGACGTTTTTTTTGCTAATAATAGCTATATTTGTATTTAGAAAATGATTTACCTAGTCTCTTGGAGATGCTCTAAATAAATGGCATCTGCAAAGTGGAAGCACGCTTTGATCAGTTTTGGACCTGCATCAAAATCGCTACTTAACTGGGCCTTACGAAGACCATAGGGCCTGCTTGGAAACGAGTTTTGACCCAATATCCTCCCTGAAAACATGAGTCGGGCTCAAATTCTTCTATTCTCCTAAAAGGGCCGTGTAAATTCCTTTGTGTGTCTAGTTGTTCCAAGGTGTTTCCATAAAAGCTTTTGCGGATTATGTCGACAGCCTTTGTGGAACTCCATACCCGATGTTCTATGAGATCTGGTTGAAACGACTGCGAAGAACAATAAATGAAGATCATGGGAAGGAGGTCGACACGTCCTCAAGTTAATACTGCAGCACATTTTCTTGCAAACCCAAAATTTGGAAGATCAAGAGTGATCAGCGCATTACCTTTTGTTGTTGTTGTAGATAATTTATTTGTGAAAGGTCCATAGGTCATAGTATTGTCCATCGTTTTGCACCATTTCTTGGATATAAGGGTATTTCAAAAGTTGCAATCTGCTGCTGCTATCCTCAGTGGGATCACTGTCAATGTTTTCTATTCCGTGGTTGCCTTCAGCCCTTCACATAGGTGATCCTTGGGGATATCAGCAACAGGATCTATTATATCTCTGGTTTCCTTCCGAGATTCTAGTCCCATTTTATTGGGTTCTGCTAGCACTATCGGACTCAGCTTCTTTGCCGACTGCTGGAAGCAGTTGGCAAAGGGCTAAAGACAGTCGGCAAAGCCTTTGCCGACTGCTTTTCACATCAGCAGTCGGTAAATGGTACTCGGCAAAGAATTTAACGGCAAAAAGTTCTTTGCCGACAGCCAGACCAAAGGTAGTCGGTAAAGACTTTGCCGACTGTCGTGTCAGCAGTTGGTAAAGTTTAACGACATCAGTCATGTGGCGCCTATTTTGCCGACTGCTGACATGGCAGTTAGCAAAGTTTTTTTATATTTTTTAAAATTATTTTCTTTGTCGAGTGTCTTCCACGCCAGCAGTCGGTAAAGTTTTTTTTTTAATTAAAAAATCTTTGCCGAGTGCTGATCTGCCACTCGACAAAGAATTTTTTTTTTAAAAAACTTTACCGAGTGCCAGGTCAGCAGGCACTCGACAAAGATAGAGTTTAGGCGGCTCTCGGCAAGCCTGGGGAAAACAATTTTTTTTGTTTTTTTATTTTTTGATACATATGACAGTAGACAGATCCACACGTATATATATCAAATCCGCATATATAACACAAATCTATATACATAGTCACAAATCCACAAATATAGTTATAAATCCACATATACAGTCATAAATCTAACAATAGTCTAACATGTCCAACATCCATAACAAGTTCAACATCCATCAATGGTCCATAACAAGTTTAACATGTCCAACATAAAGGCCTCAGTCCATCACTGCTCGTGCTGCGACCCGCCGACCTCGTGCCCCACAAAGTGTGAAGAGCCCTCACCTTGCCACCCCTGCGGCATAAAGGAGTACGTCAAGCCCCCGAGCTGCTGATACGGAGAAGCGCCACCTGACCACCCATGCTGCTGAGGCGGAGGAGCGCCACCTGACCACCCGTGCTGCTGGGGCGGAGGAGGAGCGCCACCTGACCACGGAGACCACCCCTGCTGCGGAGGCGGAGGAGGAACGCCATTGGGCCACGTGTGAGGTGGACTCAGGCCAACCGGCTACCCATGGCCTGGAGAAGGGGCATCTCTAGGAGTCGGGTTCAAACCCGCTGACTGTAGCTGCACAAAGGAGAAGCAATCTCATTAGTACCTGCCGGATGGCCGCACAAGCCAAAGCAATAGACAAACATATATACTCACTAAAGTCCCTATAGGGCTAGAAAGAGGGGATGGAGCGAACAATGAGGCAGGCAACGGAGGCAAGACAACACCAGGGATCCGAATACTCTGAACAAAGCCAGCAAAATCCTGCATCTGACGCCGCGAGTGCAACCGGACAACCTCCATCTGGCACTCCATCTCCTGCCGATGGGCCTCTTGTTGGGCCGCCAGCAATCGCTGATGGGCCTCCTGCGCGGCCCGCAACTCGGCCAGCTCGGACTGCAATATTACACCCACGATGTTTAAACAATGTAAAAGGAAATGTACATATGTAAAACAATGAATGATGAATAAAACTATAGTTACTTGAACCGTCGCCAATATCTGCGCAGAGCTCGGCTGCGGAGGTCGTATGGGGATGACGGAGGAGGTCATGTTGCTCCCCTCTCGAACCTGGAGAAGCGTGGGAATGGTGGCTGGGTCGATTGCGTTGTGGGCAATATAGTACCGATCGTGCTGCTTTCCTCCTCCCGTCCTCATCAGGATGTCCGTATCCAGGGGCTGGGTGGCCGGATTGAAGCCCTCCCCATGGCGTGTGCGAGCCGCCGCGGTGTACTTGGCCATCTTCTTGTAGGCGTTCGGGTTGGTGTACACCTTGGGCCCGTCCGCTGGGTTGTAGATGTTGGTTGGATCTATCATTTTGCCCTTATGAGCCAGGGCGTACCCTGTGAATTCATTGATTACCTGGCCATCATGCGCCTGGGTCTACGAGGAAAACACAAATGTGATTACAAGTAATGAAAATTGAGAGCTAGAATAACTAAATAAATAAAAAATATCAACAGAAGCGTACCCATCTGTTTATGAACCTTGGGAGGGACTGGCTCCCTTGGTGGCGTGTTGGCCCTGACATCGCCAGGCATTCCCCCCGTTTCTTTCTGCGCTGCTCATACGGCTCAGGTTTGAGCCACGCATCCACAATGTCCTCCCAGCAGTCCATGTACAACTTGCACCATTCAGGAGGGTGCTGCATGACAACGTGCATTTGTCATGTGAGAAGATGTATCAGAATGAATGTTTTCTACTTATTTTTCATGGAACGAATTAGAATTGATGTTTTCTAGTTACTTGGAGGTACACCTCCTTGGGGAGGTCGGTCTCGGGGTACAAGATCATATCCCTGGCTTCCGACTTCGTCAGTTTTCTGAGAAGCACGTTGGCGTGGTAGGTGATGAGGACCTAGAGGTGCGCCTCATGGTACATATCCTTGAGTCGGGCTTTGCAGACCTTGTCCTGCACTCGCGCTGCCTTCTCCTCTTGCCTCGGCGCGCACGTGAACCACAACTGCATACAGACATCATGTATCATTTCATTATTTCATTATTTCATACCACAATAGCGATGAAGACTCACCCAAAAGTCACTCTTGATCCTGGTTGCAAGAGGGACCCCGTTATCGTCATTGGCACTCATGAAGTACGGCCACTTCTAGGGCGGCCCCGACACCCCCTTGTGGGTGACCCTGCTAGGGTAGTGCTTCTTAAGCAAGAGGCTCTACATGCCATTGATATGGCGTGAACCCCCTCCACTCATAAGCCTCCAGTTGCTGCATGAATCATTAAGAAGAATTGTTAGTCTGAAGTTTGATTTTCAACATGTCATATGAATAAGTCATGAAAACATGAATGTATCACTGGCGGGTTCGATGACCGGACACTGGTCTGGCGTGAGCGGCGCTGAAGGGAGGTGCACGACCCCGCGTGAGTACGGCTTCCTTGTCGAACTAGAGGAAGCCGTAGTCATCTCCCCCGGTGTCCCCTCGGTCGTCTCCTCCTTGTCGTCGTGAACCCCTGCTACGTGGGGGTCCACCTGCGTGGGTGTCACCTCAGGTGTCTCCTCCTCGTCCTGCAGGGGCGTCGAGGTGGCAAACAGCCTCCTCGTCGATGGGTGACGTCCGCGGGCACTCACCGACGACTCCGGGAACAGTGGCTCCTCGTCGTCGGTGGTTGTAACAACCCTAAAAATCCAAACACCAAAAATCACAACCAACAAAAATTTTTATAAAACAACCCATGTTTGGTGAGTGTCATGTAGGAAACTACCTAGTAGTTGCACAAGTAGCACCAATGTTAGTTGGAGCATTTGCATTTAATCAACAAGAGTTTGTTTTGCTTCTTGTTCGATTTTATGTGATGTAATAAAATCGAATAAACCTTTATTTCATATGTGCTAATATGTGTATGCAACTAACCCCGGACATGGACCCCACATGCCATGAGACCATAGTAGACCTAGCATGGGGTGGTGCCTTGGTCACTAACCCTTGCACTAACTAGATCATGTCATGATTGGGATTAGTGGACAGGAAAGAAATAGAAAAGGAAATATAATTAGGAGGGGAAAAGAATAGGCAAAGCAGCCCAACCAGCACAACCGGTCAGACTAGCCTAGCAATGCCCTCGCGGCCCAGCGCACCCTAGGCCTAAGCGCCTGGCCTCACGTAGCCCAGCATGAGCAGCAGTCAGGCCACCGCACCGCGCCCGCCTACTTTTCCCGCAAGGCCGGCCCAAGTGACCAGCCGGCCCAACGAGGCGGCCTGCCAGCACCGCACACGACCGCGCCTCCCGCCTAAGTCGCTACCACGTGGGCCCAAGCTGTCAGCTCCCTCCTCTAACCTTTTCTGTCTTCCCCGATGTCCCATCCGCAGAGCCAAAAATGGCCATGCCACCCGATGCCGTTCGCCCGCGTACGGCCGCGCGCTGCACCGTCCATCTTCTCGCACCGCATCGCGCAACCCTAACCCTAGCTCACGCTCACACTCAGTCGCAGGATTGGCACCTTCAATCCTGGCCGCCCGTCTGTCATGGCCTCTGGCCACCATGGCTATAAAAGAGAGGAGCCTGTCGTTTAGGGTTTTCCTGGTGCTCGCGCCGTCACTTGGCCTCGCCCGCACCTCCTGCTGCTACCGAAGGAAGAAGGGGAGATGAAGGAGAGGAAGAAGGCGAGGAAGGAGCTGTCACTGTAGAGCAGAGGAGCTACGGCTAGAGCACCGCCGTCGCCACTCGCGCACCGGAGGAGGACCCGACGCCCCGCTAGACCGACGCAACGCCGCTACTCTGCCTCTTCATCACCAAGCCACCACCAAGCCTCGTCTCGAACCGCAGCCGTGCGAGGTAAGCTTGCTCATGCCGTCCATGGCGCCGTTTAGAGCTTCACCCGCATTCCCCCTCTCCTGTCCCTCTTTCTTCCCATTAACTTCACCATCGCGTCCGCGCTAGTTTAGAACGCCTTTATGGCAACATCATGGAGCCGGCACGGACCCCAGTGAGGCCGGCACCTTTGCTGACCTCGGTCTCCCCGGACTCTGGCCGCCGGTGCGCCGTCGTGGCTCTCGCAGCTACGCGCACCCCCGATGTGCCCTGGTAGCTGCGCTAGATAGGGTTTTGGAGCTCCTAGCTGCTCCAATCGAGAAGAGGAGGTGAAGATGGAGATCAATTTCAAGCTTCGACAGAGGAATCATCGTCGCCGTCGTCCGCTGTTCGCCGCGCTTTGCCACCTCACTAGGCATCCCCACGGACCAAATTGAAGCGTGATTCTTATTTGCCTTGACCTCCCGAGTTCGATGCACAAGCCAAAGATGCCCCTGAGCCGCTATTGCGCCCCACCGCTGCGGCCATGCCGCTCGGCGCCATCGCTGCACATGCGCCGGTGAGCAGAGGCACCGCGAGCCCTCCGGCACCCCTCTGCCGCCTCTACCTTGGCCTAGAGAAGCCGTAGCGTGCGCCAAAGAAGCCCCTGAGGTGCTGTAGCCCCTCGCCCCTGTGGCACTGCCGCTCGACACCACCACCGTGCGAGGGCTAGAGAGACAGTGAGCCGCAAGGCCGCTGTGCCCCCGCCGTTGCATTCACCTCGCTGCTGCATAGCCTTAGCCACTGCACGGCCAGCCGGAGCCTCCCGGCGACCTCCGCTCGTCCGCTCACCGCCGGTGAGTCCCGGCCGGGCCGCCGCACGCGTAAGACAGAGAGGAAAGGGGAAGATTTCCCCTGCACTATGTGGACTGCGTCCACAACGTGGTCACCGTGGACCAACAGAGGCATGCCACGTGAGCATTCTGCCTTTGGTGCACCATGGACCAAGTCCACGCAGTTAAAGACGTACACCAGCCCATTAGGAGCCCAGGTCCGCCACGTGGACGCCCAGCTGATTGCCACGTGTCCGGGTCAGGCCGGCCCAACCCAGCCTAGATCTGGCCCTGCCTAGGCCCATCAAGGCCCGGTCAGGTTGACCATTGATCGATCAATGGTTGACCATTGACTGGGTTCCACCTTCATTGACCGTTGACCTGGGACCCACCTGTCAGTGACTAAGCCAGTCGGCCCCACTTGCCAGCGCTGACGTCAGCATGATGTCAGCCCTGCGCCACCACTGTTGGACCTGCAGTGCCACGTGGACCAGCCAGATTGTGCCACGTGTCAGCCCCTGGTTTAATCAGCCTTTTTTAACAAATGATTTAAACTTTGGAAATTCATAACTAATTCATACGAACTCCGAAAAATATGAACCAAGTGTCCAAATTTTCATAAAAATGAGCTCTACATCGTAGGCTTATGTATGATTGCATTTGGAGTTATTGGATTTTATTTAGTTATTTATGTTAATCTATAGGGGTCACTCCCGCGAGCATTATGTCTCGATTTCAGATCTTACGAAGAGGTTGCCCGAAGAGGAGGACTAGGAGCACGTCAAGGACTTGAAGGAGGACTTGAGTGACAGCTATTCAGGTGCCACACCCCACCCAACCTCATAGAATCCTATTATGCATGGCATAATATGTAGTTTGCTTGTGCTTTATTTATAAATATCACCTGATGATAGGTTGTATAGTAGAATTGCTTGATGAGCCTTTACCTTGTCGCAACCTTACCCCTGCACACCCGCTGATAGGCTAGACACATGCTTATTTACTTATGATGCTTTACTTCTACTACGCTTATATCTGTGAAGTGATGCATGGTGGAGAGTATGGTATGGTATATGGTTAAGGCACGTGGTGCCACTTTACTCGGGGAGAGTGCTGCGTGTGTCTTGGGTGTGTGGTGAGGGTTGAGTCGATCGGATAAGATTCTACGATGAGCCATGAGGGTGAGTCTTGCTTGGGGTGTGTTCTGGGCATCCCTATGTGAGGTATCTGTGGCGGATACATTGTGAGGTAAATGGTGATCCCGGGGATGAGAGCCTTCGTGGAGCGAAGCCCCGGGTAGGAGGAGCTGTTGTAGCATGGACTGTTGTAGTCCCTATGAGAAGATAATCCTGTCTGATCCCCTAGGACCTGATATCTCTTGAGAACCGGAACCTTGGGACCTACATGCTCACCGCTCGCCCCTGTATGGGCAGGGGGCGGATGTCTGACTAGCTAGGACGGGCCACTACTACTAGGTTGTTAGCAGATAGTGTCAGGAGGTATGGGTGTTTGGGACCCACACCCTCCTTAAAGCCGCATAGTTATCTTGGTGGCCCGGGTAACCACGCCTCATAGTCTTAGTGTGCCGGTGGCATTTATTTGGGATGTCCCAGTACTGAGTGGTAGGGTGGCATCACACCGGTTAGAAAGCAGCCGGAGTCAACCTAGGCGGAGCGCACAACCGATGATGGTGATCTTGTGGTTATGGGAGTATATGCTCTGTAGAGTTTTAAATCTATATATAGTCTGCGGCCTCGGTATGGCCTTCCCCTCGACCTATGCTTCTCGAGAGTAGTGAGATGAGTCCTTCTATTCCCCCCTGGTGTTACCCTTCCGGCTGTGAGCCGCTGAGACAGGCTTCGAGAGGGAGTTGGACCTGTCGACTGAGTGCGAGAGTGTGAGATGTGTGATGGTGTTGGGATGGGATGGATATGTGGATGAGATGGGTTAAAACTTGATGAACTATATTATATAATATTGGTCACTACTTGCATAGGAAACCACAGCTATATATTAGGCCTCTTTGATTATATCCTTTGCATCCCACCAAATACTACTTAGCAAAAGCAAAACATAGGGTGGAAGATGTGGCTAGTACAAAACATACTGAAAATTTGGATCCAGGTTTGGATGATGGCTTGCCGACGCCCCTGAAGGACGAAAGGATTAGATGGTCTCGTGCCTACTCTCAAGATGATGAAAGATGATGCTTCCGCAATATCCCTCTACTTCCGCAGCTGTTCTGGATGCTAGATACTCTGATGATTCCGCCATGTGGCAATGTAATAAATTATGTAAACCCCTCTATTGTATTCTTTTATTTGATGTATGGTTTTGTAATCAACTGATATTTGATAAGTTGATGCTTGGACCTCCTGGGCTATCATTATATCCTTCATTCTATGTATTTTCCCTTCGTGAAAAATTAAGGATGTTTCAGTGGTCCTTCGGTAGCGCGGGTTGGCACTCACCCGTTGCGGCCGCGGCCGCCTAGCTCCACCTGGCATTTTGTCCTATGCCTGCAATGACAAAGATTAAAAAAATTAGAACAAATATAGTACTTATAAAGAGATACAAAATGAATGAAACATGGTTGCAAAGTAATAACAGGAACAATATAGTATTACATGAATTAGAAATAATCTCCACGAACAACAATGGTTGGATCATCGTCATCATCACTACTACTACTGTCATCATCACTATCAATATTATCGAGCTCTCTTAAGTCCTCATCATCTCCATTGTCCTCACCATGTCCATCATCCTCAACAACTCTATCGCGTTGAGCCCTCCATCGCTCAAGCATCATTATGTCCTTAGGATCTTGCACCACTTCACCCTCGTCCTCATATCATCGAATGAATGTCTATCTCAAAACGCACTTCTAGCCCCTCGGGTTGATAGAACTCTCCGCTATCTGCCGAAGGGTCAAAGTTGTAATCATCATTGTTTGGGACAGGAGCTTTACCGCGCGGTGATACCAAGTGCACAAGGTACCAACCCTTAAGGGCGTTGTCTTTTTGGCATGCCCATGGGAGGTAATAAACTTGTGTGGCCTGTTGAGCCACAATATAGACATCTTCTCCTATATAGACGGAATCCTGTCGAATTTTGACTTGCCCAATCGCATCGGTTTTTCTCATGTCATTAGGATCGAACCAGTGGCATTTGAATACCACTGGCTTAAGAGCTTTGGAGCTCTTAAAGTGGAGCTTGTATATTCGACTATGCCGTAATAGTCGCGATCATCGGTGCCGGGCGCATGAACTCCTGTGCACATGGTCTTTCGTGTGGGCCGACTCGCCTCGTAGCTTCTCGCACGAAAGCGATAGCCATTCACATCATAAAAGGTGAATGAATTGACCGTAGTGCGAAAGCTGTGTCCAACTTGTTTCAATTCATCACTCATTTCCGCATCTGTGCAGGCTTACAAGGTGAGGCTAGGTAGATGTTGATGCAAAAAGGCGTTGGATCTGCAAACACACCGGGCTAATACCCTGGTTCGATATCAAGGCGTGCCAGTCGATTTGACATGTTAATCGACAAGGATGATAAATTTGAATAAGATCCGAACGAGACGGCAGCGATACGCTCGGATGTCAAAGCTCAGATGATATTCGATAACTGTTGAATAGATCAGACGAGACGACAGCGATACGCCCGGACGTCAAAGCCTGAATCGTGCTCGGTAGACGCGGAACCTGCAAGGTCATCGGAGATCAAGTTGATGCAGCCCGCCGATTCTTGAAAGAACTCGTTGAAAAGGAAAAGGTACTGGTGACGAAGTCGTCGAAAAGTAGATTGCTTGAAAAGTAGATAAAAGTAATAGATTTGTTGTATTTGATTGTGTATATCTTTTTACATTATCTCTCGGTAAATATTTATACCCTGGTACTATGAGTCCTAAACAGACATGACAAAGTATTACCTAAACAAGTCTTATCTCTAAGGAATCAAAATAACGACTCGTACCAAGGTCGGACTTAAAAGTAAACTATTACAATATTGGCATAAATATTGCTAGTTTCCTTATCCATTGCTTTACGATGAAACCTCTATCGGCACGCTCCTCATCTCTGTAGATTCCATCGGCAAAACCCATCGATAATGACTCAGATCTGCTTTCCATGTTCTTCAGCTCTGCTTTCTATCGGCAACCATGCCTCTCTCTCCATCGGCAACAGCCCTCTGGCTTCATCGGCAATGTACGAGATCAACATGCCCTTTATCGGCAATCATCCATCGGCAACTCAGAAGCAATGCTGGAGAATAACCACTCCCTTGCCGATCGGCAGAGTTTTCGGCCTATATTGACACGTGTCAAAAAACGGTGTCAACAGTAGATCGTTACATTACTCGCTCCTTGGAGCAAAGTGGAATCTCAAAGTTAGAACGAGGTAGGTAGTATGGTACCTTCGTAGCGAACCAGGAAATAAAATTGGACATGGCACTTCAATCTTGTTTCCAACCCACTGTACAAGGCACTGATGCATCGTAGAAGGAACACAACAGTTGGCATGGATCCAATCCCTTCCTAGGAGTAAATTATAGTTACCTTTGCCGTTAACGATAAAGAAGGTGGTCGGCAAAGTCTTGCTGCCGATAGTCAACTCAACACATAATGCCCCTTTAGCCGGAGACACATTGCCTTTAAAATCTTTAAGCATCATATCCGTCTTGGTTAAATCCTGGTCTCCTTTTCCAAGTCTTCGGAACATGACATACGGCATAATATTAATTGCCGCTCCTCCATCTATGAGTATTTTTGACACTGGCTGTCCATCAACCCTGCCTTTAACAAACAAAGCTTTGAGGTGTTGCCTTTCATCATCGGCAGGCTTTTCAAACACAGCCATCATTGGATCCAGAGTTAGTTGAGCTGCTTCATCAGCAAAAATTACTTGTTCCTTGTCATCTGGCGCCAAGAACTCCATCGGCAACATGAAGACCATGTTAACATCTGCTGATGGACCTCCACCCTTGCGTTTTGGTTGCCATACTTGAGTTTTTACCTTTGGAATGCTTTCTTTCGGGCACTGTAAATCCTCTTGACGCATACGCTGTACCCTTCTTTTTTGAGTTTTCGTCAATCCTTCAGGGCACCATTGGGGAAGCTTTATTTTCCAAACAGGCTGATAACGCTTTGTGTTCTGCTCATGGAAGCCTATGTTTGGATACCTACAAAATATCCCTTTATCAGGAACCCTTTCATTAGCCATCTCTTCAAGCTCTGCCTGACTCCTTGGAAAACAATCAATATACCCGCCAAGCTTGCTATGCACACTAACTCTGCCCCCCAGCCGATCAAGTGCTGACACCTTTTCTTTGATCGGCTTATTGATGCGTACCCCTCGATCACTAGAGTGATGTTGTCTCTCTGCCCAATCATTTAAATAATAACCATTACATTCAGGGCAGGTATCGGCAGTGGGCAATTTAATGCCTTTTTCCCAACAATGAACGAAAAACGGGCAATTCCAGTGATCTTTATGCCGACGTAATTCTTCCTGTTGCTGCCGATACTGATCCTCACGTTGTTGCCGAACATCATATGGAGGCCCTAGTGGTCTTCTGAAGCTACTACCTTTATTAACAATTCCTCTCCCTTTAGCGCCATCGGCAGATTCCTTTCCCCTCACGTCATCAACAGTTATTTGATTTTTAGGGTCTACCGATGCATTTCTTCTAGCAGCCTCCGACATTAATACTTTGGTTTTAGCCTCCACCATGTTTGCAGGGAACGGATGTTGATCAATTTTCATCAGCTTCTGAGACCTTGAATTATCAAATGTGATCTTCCCGGATTCGATAGCCGACTACGACTGTTGCCCAAACACCTTGCAATCATTGGTACTATGCGAGGTAGCAATGTGCCCTTTACAGTACCTAATCTTTTTCAACTCTTCTGCAATTTCATCAATCCAGTATGCATCTTGATCTTGCCGAGGCACAGGCTGAACTTCTGCTGGAGGTGATGGCTGATAGGCTTTGATGTATCCTTGTGACAAATGAGCCGGAGCAATCGGCACATTTATTATTGCTGGTCCACTAATTTGCTGTACAGGGTTCATCGGCCATGGTGTCGATGTAGGATTTTGAATATCTGCTTGCATATATTGCTGTTGAACCCCTGCCATTTGATACTCAGGCTGAGCAAAGTGTTGTTGAGCTAGCAATGGATCCGTCCCACTCGGATTAGGCCTCATCGGCACATGATTCGCCGATGGTCATCCTTGGATGATAGACAGCATAATTCCCTTGATTTGCAGGAACTCCAGCTAGAGGAACCATTGATGCCACCGGTTGGTTTGCAGTTGAGAACCCTTGTTGCATCGGCAGAGGGTTTGCCGATGGACTTGTGTATGATGCCTGATAAAGCGACATATGGAGTCTTCCTGATGGCAACTGTGCGGTAGGTGGCGTTGTAGTATAGTGCGTCATTTGAGCCATCAGCCGAACCGGAGTGGCTGACGTTATGAGGGTTTTACCCGCTGTATCATGCGTCTGATTTAATCCAGAGTTAAAAGCAGGTAGATCTGGAGACATCCCATATCCCCACCGATCGGCAGGAACTCGTCGATTTTGAACTGAAGGACCTGACATTGCCGATGCCGATAGATCTGTGCTTAATTGAGTATTCTTTGCTGAACTTGACATCGGCGGTGGAGATTCAGCAGCAGGCAGATCTGTATGAGGAGCAGAAACCCCTGGAGCCACAACGGCTGTAGTAGCCGATGGAGCTGTAGAAGATAACATCCCAAGCTGATGATATACTGGGCCAACATAAGCTGGTACTTGTACTTGTCCTTCTTTTAACGATTGAATAACAGCATTATAAACAGTATTGGACAGTACGCTAGAGTGATTAATCAATGCATGACTTAGTGCAGAGTTAACCATTGATTGTAATTTACCAGGATTGGAGTCAAAAGTAACCTGCCGAGGCAACGGCGGGTCTTGCTTCTGTACCACTTCTCCGCTCCTATTCTTGCTGTAGGATTTCAGGTAAAGCTGCCTGTAATCCTCCATAGCCTTCTCCATGGCCTGCCTCTGATCCTCCTTGAGATCTAATTCTGATATCTTAATGATGTTTTCTGGAGTGATATCAGTAGGATTCTTCATGATAAATCTGTTGATTTGGTCCCACCGGGCGTGCCAAAAGATGTGTTGATGCAAAAAGGTGTTGGATCTGTAAACACACCGGGCTAATACCCTGGTTCGATATCAAGGCGTGCCAGTCGATTTGACCTGTTAATCGAAAAGGATGATAAATTTGAATAAGATCCGAACGAGATGGCAGCGATACGCCCGGACGTCAAAGCTCAGATGATATTCGATAACTGTTGAACAGATCAGACGAGACGACAGCGATACGCCCGGACGTCAAAGCCTGAATCGTGCTCGGTAGACGCGGAACCTGCAAGGTCACCGGAGATCAAGTTGATGTAGCCCGCCGATTTTTGAAAGAACTCGTTGAAAAGGAAAAGGTACTAGTGACGAAGTCGTCGAAAAGTAGATTGCTTGAAAAGTAGATAAAAGTAATAGATTTGTTGTATTTGATTGTGTATATCTTTTTACATTATCTCTCGGTACATATTTATACCCTGGTACTATGAGTCCTAAACAGACACGACAAAGTATTACCTAAACAAGTCTTATCTCTAAGGAATCAAAAATAACGACTCGTACCAAGGTCGGACTTAAAAGTAAACTATTACAATATTGGCATAAATATGGCTAGTTTCCTTATCCATTGCTTTATGATGAAACCTCTATCGGCAAGCTCCTCATCTCTGTAGATTCCATCGGCAAAACCCATCGATAATGACTCAGATCTGCTTTCCACGTTCTTCAGCTCTGCTTTCTATCGGCAACCATGCCTCTCTCTCCATCGGCAACAGCCCTCTGGCTTCATCGGCAATGTACGAGATCAACATGTCCTTTATCGGCAATCATCCATCGGCAACTCAGAAGCAATGCTGGAGAATAACCACTCCCTTGCCGATCGGCAGAGTTTTCGGCCTATATTGACACGTGTCAAAAAATGGTGTCAACAGTAGATCGTTACATTACTCGCTCCTTGGAGCAAAGTGGAATCTCAAAGTTAGAACGAGGTAGGTAGTATGGTACCTTCGTAGCGAACCAGGAAATAAAATTGGACATGGCACTTTTGAGAAGATTGTCTTCTTCTTGGACGGTAGGAGCCGTATTCCCTGTCCATTGTTCATTAATAAACAGGCCTGCACGGGACCCCCAGCAGTGCCTCATGTGGTAGGTGCAAAATCAGATGCTACATTGGTAGGAAGAAGCCGTGTGAAAAGATCATCTTCAACTTGCAGAGCAACAGAGGTGCAACAAGCTCCAGCTCAAGAACCATTGCCATAACTCCCTGGCGTAAAGGTGGTGGAAGAAAAATCTCAACTCTCCCAGGACGCGCCACACTGGCTCTGGGAGGTATCCATGGGTCATCGCAGGAAGGAGCCGCTAATCCATATGTGGAAGTCATGACTCTTCATCCCTAAGACTTTCATAGTCTTAGGGTTTACTCCCCTACTCAGATTTGCCGCATACCCATCAGGGAATATTAACGTCTTGATCCACTCCAACACTTCCTATCGTCCTTTTTCAGGATGTAATCAGCCGGGCCCTTTTTCCATTTCTTGCCATCCACAGGGGTCTTCATCACTAGCTTTGGCCTATCGCAGATCTATTCCACATCCAGTCTAGCCTTAACATTGTCCTTTGACTTTTCCTTTATGTCCATGAGTGTTCCCCAGAGTGCCTCGGCGATATTCTTTTCTATGTGCATTACATCGATGTTGTGTGGAAGAAGAAGGTCTTTGAAGTAGGGGAGCCTAGTCAAGCCCGATATATGGGTCCACATGTGTTCCACACCATACTTCTTAAAACCACCATTGTCTTCATCAATTTCAAGAGCCTCTAACTAGGCAAGGACCTAGGCACCGCTCATAATCTGAGGAATGGGGTCGGTGACTTGAACACCTTTCATGAAGTGCTTGATGTCTCATCTAAACTCATGGTCGTCATCCATAAATTGAAGATGTTTGTCAAACGAAGAAAACTTGCCACCCTTCTTTAGCCAGGTGAACATAACAGAGGCCTTGCATACTGGGCAAGGGAACTTCCCGTGAACACACCACCCACTGAATAGGCCATATGCCAGGAAGTCATGCATTGAATATTGGTACCACACATGCATTGTGAAGTTCTTCTTTGTAGCTCGATCGTACATCAGTACCCCTTTTTCCCAAGCATGTTGTAATTCATCCCACAATGGCTACATGAAAACACCAATATTGCTGCCCGGGTGTCCAGGTATTATCAGTGACAAGAACATGTTCTTGGGTTCAAACATGATGCTGGGGGGAGATTGAGGGGGATCACGAACACTGGCCAACATGTGTACGGGGCCGCCATCATTCCATACAGGTTGAACCCATCTGTTGCAATCGCTACACATACATTCCGAGCATCCATAGCTTTGATACAATGCTGGTCATCGAAGTACTTCCATGTGTCACCATCCGATGGGTGTACCATCTTGTCAGTGTATCTTTTGCCATTCTTGTGCCATGTCATCTGTTTCATAGACTCCTCTATCATGTACATCCATTGGAGCCTCGGTATGACAGGAAGGTACCGTAGGACCTTCTCAGGGATCTTAGATTGTTTCTTCTTGCCATCACTACCCTCTACCTCCATATACCTAGAGGCTTTGCACTTTGGACAGTGCGTTGCTTCCTCAAGGTCTCCCCTAAATAGGATGCACCCCTTCAGACAAGAATGGATCGACTCATATGACATCTTAAGTACACGAAGGAGTTTCTGTGGCTCATAAGTGTTCTTCGGCAGCGTGTGACCCTCCGGAAGCATTGTGCCTAAAACTTTCAACATGATATCAAAGCCATCTCGGCTCAGGCTCAACTATGACTTCAACGATATTAGGCATCCAATGCCATCCAGTTGTGACATTGTTGTCTTCTCGTGAAGGGGCTTCTGTGCCAAAGATATCATCAAGTAGAACTGTTTTGTGGTTTCCTCTGGATCCTCCTCCACCAATCCTTCATTGTCACATGCCTTGTTATAGTCTACCATCATGTCGGCCATCGCGGCATCTCCATCATACTCCTCGAGGTGTGCTCTCAACTCCTCTCTAATATGATAGCGTTCTCCATGGAAGATCCAGCGGATATAGTTTGCCACAAATTCGTGCCTGTGAATATCTTCCCACATATCTTTTTTTGTTTATGTTTCAAGTTCTTACACTTGCTGCAGGGACATGGCATCTGAATTGACCCTTTAGCAGCGGGCCAAATGCTTGATCTAGGAAATAATTGGTCCCCCTAATCCATTCATCATTCTTACTTGCAAAGCCCATGTACATCCACTCAAGATTAGCCATCCTCTGTCATACATATACGTAAGCGAGTAATAAAACCAGCAATTGCATCTACATGACATTCCTACCATCTAATAGGTGAAGGATAGGTCCTAATCCCACCCGTGGATGCGTAGATGGGTTAGCTTTCATGTTCTGCTCTCGTCCAAGTTAGAATTTTGATAGCACCTCCCCGCTGTTCTCCCGATACATGTCCCGCAGGGAGAGTGTGTATCCAGAGAACAACGGGGAGGTGCTGCCGAAACTCCGACTCAGACAGGAGTAGAACATGGAAGCTAACTCATCTACGCATCCGCGGGCTATTCAAAAAGCGTGGACAATCCGAAACAGATACAGTCGCAGATATGCAAAGACCTGCATACCTCCGACCGTATCTCTTTCGGACGGGAGACGCCTAACTGGGTCACGCAACCTAAATATGACAACGGGTAAGGAAGAGTTGATTTATACCTAAGGTGGCGGTGTGGTGAGGCGACGTGGTGCCGGCAGACCCGCGACGTCGACAAAGACAATCGGCGTCGCCGAGCTATTCCGGGTCCCCTCCGACAAGACCTGCTCTGCAAATCAAGAAAAACAACACTATAAGTACAAAATTTTGGCAGAATCTCCCCTGCACGGGGAGGTTTCCAAAACCTACAAGAAAGAAGCCAGCTCAATAGCTGACAACACATATACGAAACGAAGGCCACACATCCACAAACTCGGCACGAAGGCCATCAACGACACATACGGCACGATGGCCGACAACCTGGGGCTTTACCTTCTTCTCCGGTGATGGGAGGGAACGACGGCGTGGACGAATGTCGTCAAAGAACGGCGTGGACGGTCATCGGACCAAAGTTCCTTCTCCTCCTCCCTTCTCCCTCCTCTTCTCCCCCTCCCTTCTCCTTCTTCTTCTTCTTCCTCCTTCTCCTTCTCTTTCTCCTTCTTCTTCCTTCTTCTCCTTCTTCTTTTTTCTTCCTCCTCTTCTTTTTCTTCCTCCTCATCCTTCCTCCCATCTCCTTCTTCTTCCTCCTCCTTCTCTTTCTTATTCTTCTTCCTCCTCCTCTCCTTCTTCTTCTTCCTTCTTCCTCCCTCTTCTTCCTCCTGCTAGGGGTGGCGCGGTGGAGGCGGGCACGGCCGCGGCTCGGGCGTGCGGTGTGGTGGGGCAGGCCGCCGGGGTGGAGGCCGGTGGCCGTGGTGGCGGCTGGCGCCGCGGCGGCGTGGCCAAGCAGTGACGGCGGCGCACGCGGGCGTGCGGGACGAGGCAACGGTGGGCACGCGCGAGGAGGAACGGCGGCGGTGGACGCACGCGGGCGAGCGAGCGGCGGCGACGGCGGGTGAGAGCGAGGGTGGGGGCTGGCGCGCGCGGCTAGGGTTTGGGGGAAAGATGGGCCGGCTGCGGACCCTTTTCATTACGACCCTTTGCCGAGTGCCAGAAAGGGCACTCGGCAAAGGCCTCTCTTTGCCAAGTGCGGATGTACGCACTCGGTAAAGGACCTCTTTGCCGAGTGCCATGGCACTCGGCAAAGATTTCTTTTTTTTGAATTTTGAATTCAAACTTTTTCTGTGGCCCGGGTATAATGTATTCAATCACATGTTCAAATTTGGGACCTTTTTATAATATTTTGCTATATCTCGTTTATTTATTTTATTTACTTAAATTTTTTAAGATAATCCAGATTTGAACTGCAAGTGCATAAAATAATGAAATGTAGCCATTCAAAAAATGATATTCATGTTGGAGAGTGTATTTTGAGGCCGTGTCCATAAACTCATCCAAAAGTTTGAAATCCTTGTCCACGAAACGTGACCATCCAGGTGCAGTAGAAGTGTTTTTTAAATATATAAAATCCAAACGAATTTCGAAAATCATGAAACTTGACGAGGTGTCATGTTATCGCATGTAGAGGCTATGATAAAAAATTAAGAATGATTGGAGCAAGTTGCGACGTCAGATGTCTAAAACCCACACATCTTACATGTGATCACAATGATTTCAAAATGGATGGTCACGTTTCGTGGACTAGGATTTCAAACTTTTGGATGAGTTTATGGACACGGCCTCAAAATACATTCTTCAATATGAATATCATTTTTTGAATGGCTACGTTTCATTATTTCATGCACCTGCAGTTCAAATCTGGATTATCCCGAAAATTTCAAATAAATGAAATAAATAAATAAAATATAGTAAAATATTATAAAAAGCTCCTAAATTCAAAAATATGCTTGAATACAATATACCTAGCTAAATAAAAAGTTTAAACTCAAAATTCAAAAAATATGACCTCTTTGCCGAGTGTCGAAGCTGGCAGTCGGCAAAGAGGGGCAAACCTGGGCCCAGTTTCCTGCGCGTGTCTCTTTGCCGAGTGGTTGGGCCGGCAGTCGGCAAAGAGCACTCGGCAAAAGGGACGGCGACGGACGCCCCCGTCAACCTTTGCCGATTGCCTTGATTTGCCGAGTGTGTGGCTCTCGGCAAAGGACTTCTTTGTCGATTGCCTGGCTTTGCCGAGTGTCAGGCACTCGGCAATGAAATCTTTGCCGACTGCTTTGTTTGGTAGTCGGCAAAGAGGTTCTTTGCCGAGTTCCTGTGGTTTGGCTGTCGACAAAGCCTGCCGCACTCAGCAAAGAAGCCGTTTCCAGTAGCGTAGGCTTCAGGATGATCCCTTTTTTTTTGTGATCAGTGTCTAAACTGTTAATCTGGCCAATTTGTAACTGCTCTAGAATAGAGTTTACATAGTTGTATTTTGAGCTTGACTTATTTGTTGGTTCCATTGAGCTGCTCAAACTCTTATCCTGCTACTATACTTAAATCTCTCTCTTCGTGGGCTGTGGGGGTACTATTTTGCCCCATGTGCATCATTGAATGCCTTTGATGGTGATACTATCTTTGTTTGCAGCAAGAAACACATGCATGTACGATTGTTTCAGCTTTCATTGAACTTCATGGAATGCTTTAAGTTGCAGAGCTGAACCCCTTAAACCAGCCGCTTAGAAAACTATCTTTGCTGAGACTGCAACGCTGCAACATGATGGAAAATAAAGGATGTGCTACTTGGTACCTGCTCTGTACTTGGAGGAATTTCGGTGAACTGTTCTTTCTTGTAATCCACATTCTACAAGAACCGTAACAGTGACTCGAATCATTCAAAAAAGTTTTTTCCAAAGTGATTGAAAACAGTTATTATTATGTTTTTTTTTAAAAAATAATATGAGCTAGCTAAATCTAAGTGTCACTAGACAGTAGACACAAACGCTTCTCTGCCGTCTTCCCTCGTCTCACGCCGCTTCATCCCAAGGAGACCGGCGGACAGATGGCGGCCGCCGCGGCGTACTGACGGGTGCAGAAGTACGTCAGGCAGCAACGATGTCTATGGCTCCGCGACAGAGTGACGGACCTCGGCGACCACTCTCTCTTCCTCGGTCGCCGCGAAAGCTTCGCCCTTTCTGCCAGGGAGTACCCCGCTATCAAGAGAAACCATGTCTATGGCTTGGCACTTCAAGCATGTCATGGTGACAGCACGCTAACAGAGTGGGCGTTTGTGTATGATCTGAGCTCAGATACTTTGAAAGTAATTCACCACCCGGAAGTTCTTCGGGAGGACAGGACCAAAATTTGGCGGCCAAATTACTGGTTGTGTCTCAGAAGCTCATACAAGAAGAACCAGCAACAATAAACTCTGCAGCTGGTTCCAAGCTGCTCCTAACCTGTTTGCTAGATGCATTTTGGCCTTTTGGGCTCAAGCTTCAAATGCAAGTGTATATATAAGATCATATGTGATCCGCACAGTCCTGTTTATGATATTTATTTTGTCAGAAGGTCTGAAGGGACCAATTGGTGGCCATATTACAATTTACAATTACCGATTCAGACGTTCATAAACTGAGGCTTGGGAAATTCTGCTAATCTGTCCAAGGTGCCAAATGTTACTGTTAGACAGATGAATTCCTGAATGCACTGTGAAAACATTCAAGGTGCTCTGAGATGACATTCAGCATATCAGCACTTGGAATTGATGCATTTGCCCTGTTTGCTCACTGTTTGTCCTCTGATTTGATGCATTTGCCCTGTTTGCAAAGGGGTTTCCTGCCACCAAGAGAAAATATGTATATTGTGCAGGCAGATGTCACGAGCAACATTACGGTGTCTGTGTTCCATTTGAATAAATTCCCTACCCTGAAGAGCTTATGGAAGATGGGAATCGGCTGAATGCTGCCCCCTGAAGTGGCAGTGAACTGAAACTCGTTGGGATTTGGGAATATAAGTTACGTCACGCATTGGCTTGTTCAGAATGCAGTAATCTCAGTAATCTCCTTGGGAACTTAGTACAGCCCTTGTGAAATTCCATTTAGTACCATGCTTTCTATATGGAGAAGGAAATTGTTGTCTGCTTAAATTTCGTCCTTCAGACCTTTGTACATGAACAATTTACCTTATATTTATTTATTTATAAGATATTCAGTAGGGCTCTCATAATATTCTCCTGAAAAAAAGAAAGAAATGCAGGATGCCAACCTTCCGTGCTCTCTTCATGTTGTTATTGTAAAACTTCGTACTTGATTTGAATGGGAAATTGTTATTAAATATCATCCTCTTTGATCATTAATTCAGACACAACCAGATGTGTTTTCTGCATTTTCTAACTTACCCTATCTTTTTCTGCATATCTATTTGCACACGGTGACTACTGGTTTGTGTCCTTTACACACCCTGATATGTAGAAGAGACTATCAGTGGCATGCTCAGGGTATAGCAGTTTCAATTTTGTTAACCCAAATGTTAGCATCAGCCTTCATGTTGCTTGCTCATGAAACACGGGATAAAATAAAACCATCTGCTAAGAAAATTTTGATATTAAACCCATTAATCCACTATACCACTGCTTGCTATACAGGATTAAAACATGAAAATGTTCTCTCTTACACTATGATGTTCACAAGTACTGATCATGGTTATTTTCATAACCAGATCACTGACTTGTGAGTTATCTGGATAGATGATAATATAATTCTTCAACAGGTTGAAGCAAAAGGGGCTACACTCTACAGGCCTACACAGTCAACTTCTGTGCATGGAACATGATGCTGCCTATAGATCTTTGCTTGATGCTAAACCGCATAGGTCTTTTCAACCCTTGTATTATTCTTGTGCATCAAAAGAAATTGAGATGCTATGAGGAACAAGGGCTGGGATTTGATCGCATTTCTCACATGCTACTCATCCCAGATTTCCCGTCAGTCAAAGCCTCTGTACTGCTATCTAGAGATTTTGTGGTTTGGTCTGACAATACAGATTGGAAAGTTGTCAGTTTCTTACTGTTTAAATACTTCAAACCTTTTCTTTCGAAGCCATTGTAATAATATATATGTTTACTTCTCCTTTTCTCTTTCTCTCCTTGTGCACCGTTTAACACATTCCTCTCCCAGTACTGCACCATATCAACAAGGTCCTGGGCCTTGCCCTCCTATTAACATAATTTGAAAAGCTATATGAAGTTTTCTTCTGCTCCTGTGTTCAGTATTATTTAAAGCATGTTTTTATAAATGGAGGATCTAAAATCTTGAGACTTAACTTCGAGAAGAATAAATCTTCTTCAGACGAATAGATACTGACCCTCTAACCCTCTGATCTTGATTTTTTATTTGCTGCTGAGAACAAGAAATGCTTTGGACTGGTAAACCAAACCAGACATTTACTGCAGATACAAAATCCTTACTGTGACAATTAGGTCTCTTATTTTAGGAATGAGGACACACAATCTAGTTGCCAGAGATGCACAAGTCTGTAGCTGTGCATGATGACCCTGAAGACCCAAATAAGCCGTTGCTATCCTGACAATGGTATGGGATTCTGCTATGTTCTATCTTTGTTGCTCTATCGTCTGTTCCGATATGTTCTGCTAACCCAGCCCGCTTGCCAGCACACTGACCCATTTTTTTTTATGTCCTATTTAAGATAACCATCATTTCCCACATGCAACTACTAAGGACAAAGGTTCGATATATGTTATTCCTGCTGTATATAAAAGAACTCCTTGTGAGATGTTGAGAATCTTAAATCATATTCATTTGTTTGAAATAACTTTAAATCTCTGTGTTATCTCAAAGCATCCTGAAGAATGGCAGCCAGTGACGGAGCTTGGCACAAAACGAGAGGAAGGGGGGGGGGGGGGGTGCATTATTCAGTTTTGCTACAGTAATTTGACGCTTAATTGCCAAAACTCTCCAAGCATCTCATGTTGTCAACTTCTTAACCATGTATTAGTTGAGAAAATCAACAAATTGTATGCTAAATATAGCCCCTTCCAGCAAAACCTATTAATAGGCGGCATTTAACAAAATAGAAACATCATTCGACTAGTGCTGCACCGGTGAGGTAGTTGACAGTACACGAGGAGCAGTGGAGGCCCGATTTACTGACGACACAAGCTGAACTAGTACCACGAGTTGGGGCTATTCAGCAGTAGTACACGTACTACTCGGCTGCATGTGAGTTTGCTTCTGAATAGTCGTACTTTCCGAAGAAAACGGAGTGGATACGAACGGATATCTGTCATACCATATTTGTTTTTATATTTAGACCCGGATTTGGATTCAAATACGGATAGTGTCAACCATGCCGGATAGGATACGAATGGGTATCGACATCATAAATATGAGATTTTAGTATTCAGATACGGATACGGTATCGGATATTGAATATCCGAACACATATATGGACGGATTTAAACCCTTCTAAATAAATTCGGTCTCGAATACGGTTGAAAAATATCCGTACCATTTTCATCCGTACTTGTAAGCTTTTGCAGTGGTTCTTACTTTTTAAATGGACCTACAATTTACCTGCTGCTTCAAAATTTGTCGGAGGCATGCAAGGGCCGGAGCCCAGTTTGGCCTCCACTAAGCTCCGTCCGTGATGGCAGCCACATGTCCTGGTAACATGGTATGCAATCTTCTGCCAATGACCAGGTAGACACTCTCGCAACTCAGGTAGGCAAGAGATGCAGATAAGGGATGATTGAATGATATACATCTCAAATCTTTCCTAACAGTCTTCTGATTCCAAGTTCCCAACACCATAGCATTACCAATTTGAAGCTATCTTGTGGACAAATTGATCTATGACAGCTGCTGGAACGAAGAATTTCATTGGAGTGTCAACATCAAATATAAATGGAGGAAATTCAATATGCAAATATGTTGAAATGCACCCAAAAAACTTTTGAAGAAGACAAATAACATAGGAAAAAGAGGACAAAAAAGTCTCTAGTGAGGATGAACTTAATAGGTAATATGATCATCCGACTTAATGTTTGTTCACATGGTTAATTCTACAGCTAGTTAGCATTAATATGATTTTTGTTTCGTGCTCTTAAACCTTGACTTTATTGAAACTGTTGGTTCATATGGGCTTCCTTCAGCTTGCTGTAGCAGCCAGCTCTCCGTTTGTTGTCCTTGCTCCAGCAGCAGTTGATGCAGTAGCACAGGCACAGCTGTACAGGGCCATTGCCTTTCCGTTTTCTGCATCTTGTGACCTTACTAATGTAGTCTGAATAAATCTCAATTCATTTTATCCATAGGTTTTGTCTTTACCTAAGAGTTAACTGAAACAATGCATCTAGTGAACATTAGTTTTAAACCATGATGCACTTTATAATGCCATTTGAAACATTGTGCTAGAGTGACACTTCTTTTAGGGAGACTGGGATATATGGATGATTTTTGTTTGCCCTAATTTAATCAAGACCCCAGACTTTGAAATGATTAACTCATGTTCCAAATCCTCTCATCATACATTTAAAAAAAATCTCATCATAGGAGTAGCTGATAAATAGGTGCCACTGCTACTTAATTGGTACAGTCGCCTTTTTTTTTTTTTTTTGCATGTTACAACTTCTTGTGTATATTTTCTAATGTGCACATTGTATTACATATACAAGGAACATCATGACGTCTGATTTCTAGTGATGCAATTTTGGTGCACAATCATGGGTTGCCATCATAGATTTTTTTTTTCGTAGCCATATTGTTGTGCACTTTGGTACCTGATTCGCTGATTCTGTTGTAAAATCTTGTTTGCCATCCTTTGTTTCATTCCCTGAAATTGTGAACGATTAAGCCTGATGGTACCCTGGGACTCGAGACTGTTTGTGATCAGTCTCACATCATTAGTCATGCATAATAATGGATCCAATAACCTTATATATCTTTCTGTTATTAATGAACATATGTGCATGGAACCGCATGGACTGTTGGTTTAAGAGATGTAAGAAATGTGATGATGTTTTGGTCAATGAATATTGCTCATGTGTCATGTCTGCATTGATTTTCACGTCATATATAATAAATACATATGCAAATAAATCTTCTGCTAGTGCCGGAGTGTTTTTTTTGGTAATATCTATCTATCTATCTATGTAAAAAAGCACCACCACCAGAATGTTACAAAAGGGAGGGTCGAGAGACCAATCCCAAAACCCCCGCAGAGCACCAGAGAAGAAAGAGGATAGCAATCTGCTGAGACCTTGGGCTCCAGCAGAGCACCAGAGACCACATTCCTCTCTCACATTCTGGAGCACCAACTGAGTACAAAGGGCTACCTTCCTCAAAAGACAAAACGAATCCTATGTTTCCAGTTCTCCCAGGCACCCAAAATGATACAAACTGTTAAGACCCTTCTTTGTGTCTTTGGGCAAACTGCACTACCAGCCGGAGAAACTGTTAACAGATGGTTGGGGCGCGAAGGAACCAAAGGCCAGGCTTGTGAAGAATGACAGCCCAGACCTGTCTAGAAAGAACACATGCCACCAGAATGTGCTGGACGGTATCCTCTCACAGAGAGGGCAGTGCGTCTTTTTTTTTTTTTTTTTTTTGAGAAATGAGAGGGCAGTGTGCCAGTGTGTCTGTGAAAGAGGAGCACGAGAGAAGGACAGAACGAAAGGCCAAGCCCAAGCCCATTAAGGGGACAAAAAGGATCCGCCTGCCTCTCTTCGTCCCCAACCAAACCAAATCGCCGCCCCCTCCCGCTCCCGAGCCCAATCCCCCCCACCCCTGCCCCTCCCGAGCTCCCGAACCCTAATCCCATCCGGATCCGGATCCACGGGTCGCTCCGAGCGATGGCGGCGACAGCGTTGCCACCAGGACTCCCGCCGTCTCCATCCAGTGCCAGTGCGCCTAGGCGTCTGGTGGATTTGGCGCTAGGTGGTCGACCGAGACTGCCATGGTTGGCGGCCCTTCTCGCCGAACTTGTCCACCGCGCCCACACATACAGAGCGGCTGGGGTGCCGCCTTCTCCATCGACGACGACGACCGCTCGCGTCACGCCTACTCCACCACCGACGACGACCGTTCGCGTGACGCCTACTCCTCCTCCGATGACGACCGCTCCTCGCCGGCCCCGTCCTGCCACATCGACGACCGCCGTGTCTCCACCTCCGCCTCCGACCGCACCTCGCCGGCCCCGTCCTGCCACATCTTCGAGGCAGTTTCTCTCTACGGCACCAACCCCGTCGTCCCGCGCCGCGACGCGTGGGCCCGCAACTCCGAGTCCGGCCCGGATGGCATCTGTGAGGCGGGCGGCTCCCAGTTCCAGCGCCTCGACTCCTGGTTCCAGTTCCACGAGGACGGTCTGACTCTTCACAGAGGAGGCCGCAGAGGCGGTGACTGACGAGTCAGGGAGGATCTTGATCTTCACAGAGGAGGCCACAGAGGTGGTTACAGATGAGTCAGGAAGTGTCTTGATCTTCACAGAGGAGGCCACAAAGGTGGTTACAGATGAGTCAGGGAGTGTCTTGATCTTCACAGAGGAGGCCACAGAGGCGGTGACAGATGAGTTGGGGAGGGTCTTGACACTGGGTACAGCTCTTGAGATGATCTTGCCAGAGACAGCAGCGGGAGAGCATCTCAGACGACCACCACCACTTAGGGGATACATGGGAGAGCTTCCAAAAGAACTTGTGGCCAGGATAGCTAAAACACTAGTCAAATTATCTATACGAGATGCTATCTCAATGAAGTTGGCTTGCAAGTCTTGGAGCGCAGCGTTCGAGATCTCAGGCCCAATGCTGGTGGTTAGTCGTCATGCACCAGCTTCTCCAGCGGTAACCATCTTCAAGATTGCTTCTGGGGATGATGACCAGTTGGTTCTTGTACCCGTTGATTGTCTTTACCCACCCTCAGTTCACACCATATGTTGGGGATCTTGTAGGGGTTTACTTGCTCTGAGGTTTCTAACAGATAACTCCATTGCCCTGCATTGTCCTACGTGCGGCTTCAGAAAACCATTGCCAAATCTGCCTTTGAATTTTGACCCAAAAGGGGTCTTTCTACAAGCAGAGAACTTCATTATTGCACTAATGACAGATCTTACAGTCCATCAAGTTGATGAGGTGGTGCTTGATACTACACTGATGTTTCTCCAACAACTGCTAGTTGCTAAGGATAATGCTGAGGATGCTGAAGATGATGATGGGCTGATTTGGTTTTGGGACGTGTACCCTGGCGCTGAACATTTCAGTCCTGTCCGCACTATCAACTTCACGCGTCATGCGACATTTTCTGCGGCCACAGCTTGGAACCGTTTCATACTGGACAGCAATGATAGGTTACCCAATCAACCTTTTATGACTGTAGACCTTGTGGATAGACTCGCATTGGCCAACTCGACTGCAGCATGGATGTATCAAGGGCAGCATATTTTTGTCATTGGCGAGTCGGCGTATCTTTGTATGTTCACACGCTCAACTCTTGATTCAAGTCATGTTGGAACTGTGTGTTTTCTAATTGAACACAATCCAGGTTCTGAGCTCAAATTCGTTGAGGTGAATTACATTGGACCATACTCTGTCTATCTTGGTTCAAACCATCCATTGGTTCTTACTGCAATTGATAGTGTCCCTGGACGCAGTCCAAACACCATCTACATTGAAGATAATGATGGCCTCTTTCGTAAGAGAAGAGTGGTAGCCATCAATTTAGAAACTCAAGCTGTCCAATCCATCATATTCCCTGAAAACTTCCACTTTGGACCCTTGGATAACATTGCTTCACCTTGGGTTGCGCCGAACAGTGAAAATTGCCACAATTGGTAGTCCTCCGGACTACCATATCAATCTAAAGGTAGCAGTTATCCTCTAGACTTCTACTATGCCATTTGTGGTACTGTCTTAGTAATTCACTTTTAGTACCACTGTCTTTTAGGGTTTTCCCCATTGATGATACTACAATTAACTGATATATTCAGCATCATGGTTTCTTAATCGTTGACTGCTACTAGAAGCATCATATTACCTTGCAGTTTTCTCAATTAATAGGTCATGCCTGTGGGTTGGAACGGGAAAATATTGAGCATGAAAAATACTCATCTTGGTCCCATGTCCAATGCCCATTTAATACTTTTCTCCCCAAAAATTGTTCATGAAGATTTGATGCAAAAGTACAGAAATATCAACAACTTCACCACTAAAACTTTATTCAGTGCATGAGATGTCTTTATTACGCTGTGTGCACATAAGATTTCATCTTAAAGAATGGCATGCACAGATTAAATATTGATCCACGAAGCATTCTTCACCTGTGCGGACATCACTGAGCCCTGATTCCTGAATAAAGTGAAATCATGTTAATAAAAGAGATGGTTGTACTGCAATGCATGGCTACAAATCGGAACAAAAATTCTCTTTGTAGAGTAGATACACAGTATATTTTTAGGTCTTGCATGCTCAGCTTCTGAATTCAAGGTATTGGGAGGGGGATATGGGTTTAGGACCCTGAACCCAATCAGTCAAGATTATGTTTTCAATTTCCAATTTGAATATTTTAAATAAATTCAATAATTCTTTTGCCAATGTATCAAATTTTTTAAAAAAGTTGTTCAGATAACACAGATGGAATAGGTAACCTCTGTGCATATGGCATGATTAGAAGTATGAATTTATCCTTCATTTCATGATGTTTGGTGACAAGTGCTAACTTGGCCAAATTTGATTCTGATGACTGAAGGTGAACTAACTTCAACTGTAAAAATAGCAAATGCCACCTCGTATCACAACCTCTTATATGAAATGGGAAGACATGCGTCTATAAGTACTCATCTATAGAAAAATCAGTTGTGAAATCTTGTAGGTAGAGAACCAGAAAGATCATTGTCAGTTCAATAACAACTAAATAAACAGGATACACGAATATAAGCAGCAAGTGAACAACTCAGAATCAATTTTCTCACATGTCCCAACAGCCAAACTCACTAAGGGTAACGGAGGCCCTTTCATCCTCCAGTGCATCTTTTGCAGTGGGATCCAGAGTTGTCAAATAGGGTTCATGGCCCTCTCTGGATATCATTATATAAAACTACAGTGCTATATATAAAAGAGGCCATGAATCAAGTTCAGTTAGAAAAGAGTATATATATGCCAGCTGTTTGAAGTAGTGAGATGTGGGAATACCCAAATGAAGCTCCACTTAGTACATATTTAACAGGACAATTTGTCCTGAGTCAACACTCTTGTTTTTATTAGTGCTTGGATGTATTTCTTACTAGCAGTTTCCTTGTTTTTTGTGCTTCACTTTGTTTTCACCCTGCTCATATATTTTGCTTATTTTCTTTTAGTTCTCCATTTGTAGTACTATTCTCTGCATACAAGGTTTTTTTTTTCATCTAAAAAGATTTTATCGCTTGGAATGTTGGAGCAAATGTTATAACCTTTTCATTTGTGACAGGCAAAAGGCTACCATGCTGCTGCTCAGAGATTAGATGACAACTGCTCAGAAAGTGAGATGACAACTGCTCAGAAAGTGAAATGAGAGAATTCCTCTAGTTAGCTGAGACAATAGCAGATGCTTTGCTGCTGCTGTCGTTGGAGTCTCTGGCTGATGGTCCCTTTTTTCTTCAGCTTGTTAGGGTTTTGGGGCTGATGGTTGTAATATGCACTATGAGGGCTGACAAAGTGTGTTTTGAGTTGCTACCTGTATTCAGTTCATTAGTGTTAAAATGCACTACTGGAGCAGGATGTCTTTTGGAGCATAGTATATGGTTGACTTTCATAGACTTTTTGCAAGTACTGTAATACATGGCCACAGAATGTGTTGGTTTTGATGTTCTACTTAGCTATGGCTATATCTGTCGTTGGGAATGGTGTGGACACACCCCGCATTTACACCGAAATCCAATTCTTAGTTAGGCCTTGTTTAGATACTAAAATTTACTATGCAGAATTTCTATTCCCCATCATATCAAAATACCGGTACATACATGGAGTACTAAATATAGACGAAATTAAAAACTAATTGCACAGTTTTATTGTACTTTGCGAGACGAATATTTTAAGCCTAATTTTTCAAAATTTAGACAATTTTTACCAAATACAAACGAAATGCTACAGTGCGCTGATTTGACGCACGCACTGTGCATTTCCCGAATTCGGCCGCCGATTCGGGTAAGTAAACAAGGCCTTACCCATTCGACACCCACCCCACTTTGACCCAAATCCAGTGGACAGATAGGAAGTAGCAGTAGACAGGGAGGTGGACTCCGCTGATTGCTTCTGTTGTTGCTCTTTCTAAACACTGAACATATCAGTTGTTGCCGTCTCTCTCTCTCTGAACATACGAGGATAGCTCATAAATCTAATCAGCATAAAGTTGTTTCGTTGAGTGTGCCACCATGGCAGTGCAGAGAAGCAAAACGGTAGATTTGAGAGGGAAGACCAGGGCGGTGGCACGACGGTGCTCCTGCATCCTGGGCATGGTACCGCACAAGGCCTGCGTGACGACGCTACTCCTGTGCACCGCGCCGTGCAGGTCGAGTGGTCGGTGGCACGATGCTCCTTGGCACCGCGCCGCACAGGGCCAGCACCCGGCCACGGGGAGAGCTTGGTGAGGACCTTACCACCGCGCCGCACAGGGCCCGCACCCGGCCACGGGGAGAGCTTCGTGAGGACCTTACCAAAAAAAATATATGGACTTTAGTTGTACAAATTGAAGCAATCTGCAACTGAGCTCAAAACCAGGACAAGAAGTTCAAAACAAACTATTACATTCATTACAACAGATTTTAGGAGCATTTGACATCATCCCAGGAAGTAGTTCAACATGAAACAATTGCACAACCACAAGCATCAGTGTTTCTTGTTGAAAACAAAGACAACATCGCCATCAGGGGGCATTTCTTGATGCATGGGGAAAAATCTGTGCAGCACACACATACAGACTAAGATTTAGAACATCCGTAGCAGGACAGGACTTTGGGCATCTCAATCAATAGAACATCATTTACAGGACCTTTAACAATTAACATTGCACCCACAAATAACTTAGCCTTCTTAAAAAAATGCTACTATGCCACACCACCACTAACCAAATCTACTCTGAAGCAGTTACAGACAGGAAGTGCCAAAAATTAATCGACTATACCACACACTGAGGTCCACATTTACCTAGCGGTTAACATCCACAAGTGACAAGCCTGACACAACACCAACTAAAATGGGACCAGAATCCCAGAGGGCAACCAGAGCAGAGGCTAACCAATTTAACAAAGACCATTTACGAAATACATCATGTTGCTGATATCCTCAAGGATCTATAGACTGCACTCCTCTGTAAACCGCTGAAGATGGGGCAGTGGCAGTGATGCCATTGAGGATAGCAACAGCAGATTCAATTTTGAAATACCCTTATCAAAAGGGCAAAGAAATGGCGTGAGACGATGGGCACTACTATGACCCATGGACCACCTTTCACAAATAAATTATCTACAACAAAAAGTAATGGATTGATCACTCGTGATCCTTCACATTCTTGATTTTGCAAGAAATTTGATGATGATGCGTCAACCTTCTTCTCCTGATCTTCATTTATCGTTCTTCACAATATTTTCAACCACATGTCATAGTTCATTGGGTATCCGCAAAGGCTGTCAACATAACCCGCAAAACCTTTTAACACTGTTGAGACTTCGCCCAACTTCTGCTGTATAACTCTCCACGACCACGATGTCTCCCTCCACTGAAGGGCACTTTCAACGGAGTCAAGATCTGGGAAATATAGAAGACAGATTAAACTTCCTGCATCAGGTGCTGCACATAGCTTGCCTTCCTGGAGTGCAAACGTAGATGAGAAGAACAGATTCATTACAGGTCGATCCCTATCTTCTAGGGTAGCATGACCCATCCAATAAGCACAAAATATGGATGGCTTGAACCATAACTGACACAGATCACATTCTCTGGCTGGATATCACTGTGACGGACTCCTGCAGATGCTGCTGCGGCAAGAGCAGATAAACAGTCATGGCAACATCTCAGTACCTCCTCAATGCCGAACAATCCAATCCGTATTAGACTTCACATAGTCTGACCAACTGGTGAGGTGACAATGATTGGAGTACTGCACCATGAATGACCACAATTTCCATTTGAGTTAGGCTTGTTGCATGTGCCTGGATGGATGACCCGCCCAGAAGATGCTATCTGTGGTATATATCTGCTTGAAAACTCTTTGCTTCATCAAAGTCAGTACTTTGGTTTGCCTCTGCACTTGGTACCAGGAATTCATATCCTCCCATGCCTGTTCCAACTGAGAAGGGCTTGAGCCTACATACAGTAAATAGGTTTTGGTAGGTTCTTCTACAGGAGTATAAGTATAAATAGGAGGATCAATGTCTGTTAGGATGTCATTGATTTGAAAACCTTTTTGTATGTAAGCATCATCCATCAATACAACAGATCTATTTCAAGCTTCAAGGTTTCCTGTGGTTTTACATCAACAGCTGCTTCCGCCTGTAGCCCTGTAGTTCGACAATTTCAGGAGAATGACTTGGCTGTTGGAACTGAAATAAACCATGGCCATTAGCTTGTCTGCTGTCAACTAAATGTCTTTCTGATCTTCGACTTTGTAGCCTTGAACTATGTTCCGTGGCAAGTTCATCAAGAGAATACTTAGGTTCTCCATAAAATTGGATCACTGAGAGGAATATAGCATTCAGAACTTGAAGGGTCCCAATGTCTCCCCAGTTAGCATGCCCAAGTTTGTCCCATACTCGGTCTACAGAGGAAACTGAAATCTTGGCATGTTTCTTTATCCATTCAGAAGCATAGTAACATTGTTCAGATCAAAATCCAGCCTGTTCAAATCACCTTGGACCTTTACCACTCTTCCAAACTGTGAATCAACAAGAAGGAAGTAAATACAATCTGAATTGCGAACAACAGTGGAGGATCTGCTAAGGCTTCATGAGAGTAGGACACGCAAAGCAATAAAGCAAAGCAAAGAACAATGCCTCCCCTAAGACAGCAGGAGAAGACTCATGGTCACCCTGTGCGGAAACCATTCCAATCAGGTCTCAAAAAAGCCAAAACGACAATATGATCCCATCTTCCTTGTGAATTCTTCAAATTCTTCAGCAGTACAGAAGTTGCACAAACACCATCGAGTTTTCCAGCCTTCTAAGCAGGATAAAACTTGGAACTTGAGCTGTGTATACAGGCAACTGAGGAAGGCATCGCCTCATCAGGGCCCCAGAAAGTTTCCCACAATCCTTTAATGCCTACATGGAGGAAATCCTCTAAAGCAAGTTATGCACTAACTTCAAAAACATCTGATTTTGACGTATAGAGCATTTGGCATCCTTACTAGCTGCTGAAAAGTAACACCCTCCAGAGCATAATCAAAATTCTGTAGTACTTCAGCAAGGTCGAAAGGAACATCAAAAGCTGGCTTCCTGAAACCACAATCTTCACTGTGACCAGAGAACCAATCCTCAAGGCTTGAAGTTAAAAGTTCACTATCCACAAACTTCCAGAGAAAATCTTTGCATTTTGATGATGAGAAATTACGGTGTCGACCTTGAGGAACTACTAGACTTTTTTTTGGCACTGAACTGACTGATATATGGTCAGGTGATTGGTCTGCAAAATGGCGTCAAATTCCTCAGTTAATTTTGTATGCAACGGATGTCCAAGTAACATAATATACAGGCTTCGAGAATTTATAGGATCCAAGAAGCGCAATCAAACAGTAAGTAGCATATAAACAATATGGGATAGCAAATGTAGCACGTAACAAAACGTGACAACAAAAATGACACCTACAAGTTACCTTACAAAGATTTTCTACTAGTGTTAGTTAATAGCCACATGCCAATAATAGTACAATCATATATAGGCATGAATTAAATATGGAATAACAAGTCTATACAGGCCAAAGAAAATATAATACAACTTCTCAATTCGGTTCAGGCCAATGTTCAGGACAGTTAGGATCAGAGATCGATCACCAATCTACTAATAAAAACAACTTCTCAAGTGAACCTGACTTTACAACAATAATTAGCAGAAACCCAAGAATTACCGACATCCTAACCAAAGATGACTAGTAACTTTATTTATGGGACAACCAGAATTCTTAGTAACCAAATGTAGTAATCCCATCCTATATTTCATTCCTTGTACAAAACATTACATGAACATAGCGACTAAAATAGATGGATTGTTCTGTGGAAATTGTGCCACATGATCATGTCTATGTGTGCTTTCTCAATTGTGGCTCCTAATACCCCAGTATCAATTGGCAACAGTCAACACAGTATTTCAACACCCAAAAAGAAACAGTGAAACCTGATAGTCTATCAGTGTAAAATATTTTTACCATGGTAGCCACTGCTACGAAGGAAATGTAGATGTTCACCGTTTCAAAAATATATGATAGCAACTTGTGCTTTGTACTCCGAATGAAGCGAACCTAATTGACGTTCCTAAATTTTTCCACAAAAACTCAGAAAACTACGCAGCTGAATGCGCGGTGAATTCTAAACTATGGTATTGTCCAACTGCACTTGTGGACTACGAAATCGTGGATAGTAATTTATGCAGTAGTATAATTTTGAAACTAATCCACGGGAGTGTACTTGCTTTCCTTCCTGCATGGTAGAATACCCATGTCAATCTCGTTTCCTGATCACACACATGATACTCAAACCTAGCAGAGTCGCATAGGCCTAAAATTGAATTGGCCTGGCACCCTGACCTTAAAATAATTTTAATCTTATATGCATACTACAGGCATCCGTATCACCAGGAGAGCATACATTGGCAGGAAGCTAATATAAGCACACAAGCACTCAACCAGGGACAAGGCTTAGACTAGAAATCAAGCATCACATTTTCGAAGTTTAAATCAAAGCTTGCGATCCTAAGGGTGTGATGAAGCAATAACTTTGCTATGCCAAATCGAACCTTTGTCTGCCGCTCTCCCAAATCCCAGCGCTAAAATCGAACCTTTGGCACTCAGAGAATCATCGAGCAAAACAATAAAATAGAACAGCAGAACAGGCAATCCACCCAGAATTTGTTGTACATGTTGTATTCTACTGCTTCGAGCCTTTGACAAAGGTGCAGGCCCCAATCAGACCGGGACGCGCCAAAACTCGTACACAGAAAAATCCAAATGTAATATTTGGTGCTCACGAAAATATCTCTAGATGCTTGAAGAATAGATTTGGCGCTTTGGAAATGGAAAATATAAATATTTGCCACACGACACAGAAAGTGGTGTGCTTTTGCCGTGAGACTCCAAAAGTCGACCACTTTGCTGGAACACATAATCCTTTGATGCAAATTTGCCACAACACACCGAGACGATTATTTTAATATTTCAGCGGGCCCCGAAGAGAGAAAGGTGGCAATCTGACCGTTTTGCCCTTGGATGCAGAGGTGCTACCACCGGTGCGGGAGAGGGAACATCGCTGCTGCTCAGAGGGAGGCCAACGCAGCTGCTAGGAGGGCCGGCTTGGTGGTGGACAACTTGCTTCCTGCTTCTGCCGATGGGAGACGTGCCGCACTGCCGGGAGAAGGGCGAGCGCCGCCAGCCGCTGCTCCCCCATGCGCCCGCTGACAGGACCCGTGCGCCCATCTCCCGCCGACACTGCCACTGCACGGGAGCGGCGGATCCACGCCGTCGCCGGACAAGTGAGGAGCGGGGCCAAGCCACCGGACGGGGAAGGGGTTGTGGCACACCGACGCTGCTCAGGGGAGGGCGCGGGGCCATGGCGTTGTCGGCGAGTGGAGGCTCGGGGCCTTCGTCACCGTCGTTCTGATGGAGCTCGGCCTCCTGTCTACCTCCATCCGCCCTGCTGGGTGGACGAGCAAATGGTGGTGAGGATGCCTACCACGAAGACGAGGCTAGCTCGCGCGGGGAGACGCTCGTCTGGTTCCACGCCGACCTCCGCCTTCACAACCACGAGCCGTTCCACGCCGCGGCGGGTGCGACGCTAGGGCTGCTGCCGCCGCGTCCATGCGGGCAGGCGCGCCACCGGGGCCGCATCCAGGCGGGCGGGCGCCGCCGCCGCCGCGTCCAGGAGGGTAGGCGCGCTGCCGCCGCGTCCGTGCCTCGTTGCGCTCCCCACCGACTACCGCCGCCTATCGAGTGGCCAAAGGGCCAAGACAGGTTACGTGTGTATGTTTGAGCCAGGGGAAAAATTATCCGTTCCCCTTCGTTCTCTAGCCGAGGCCCGCTGCAAATATTAAAATAATCACTTTGGTGTGTTCCGGCAAATTTGTAACTTAAGTTTGTGTGTTTCTGCAAAGTGGTCGACTTTTGGTGTCCCACGACAAAAGCGCACCACTTTCAGCGTCCTGTGGCAAATTTTGCCAAATATATAGAAAAATATAGAAAGTTGCAAAAAAGACTAATTGATATGTAAACGTTTTTTGAAAACTTTGCACGGAACTCTTTTTGATTTGCAAAAATAAGTTGGATCTCGGTGAATGTGATCATCACTCAACGATTCATACACCCATTTAATTCCTCAATTTATTCTTCATATAATTCATGGAGGAAAAGATCCTCTCCCGTAGTTGCTAGTGGAAATACGAGCATTTCGATTTGATAAGATTTGACAAGCCTGTAAACAATTAACTTCATGTATGAAATTAAATGATCTTTTGATTCAACTAGCTTAATGGAAAATAGTAAAATCTCTTCATATATATTTGCTTTGGTTGTAACTTGAACTCGCTATCACTAATACATGAACTGTTTGCACTTAAATGCATCTGATTTTGGATTTGCAATCCAAACTCCATAGATCACCCGATATCCTAAGGCCCCTTTGGCAGCGCTCCCGCGGCTTGGTTTCCCGCGAGAATTAGCCAAGCGCTTCCAACAAGGGCTGGGTTCTGCTATTGTTCTGCTACTGGTAGAATAGAGGAATACAGATGTGGGAATCGTCCATCCTGTTGTGACTAGTACATTGCCATAATGTCATTTAAACTAGGTACTACACATTGCCATAATGCCATCAAAACTAGGTGCATCCACGGCGCCGTTGGGGTCGCCGGAGTGATTGATCATGCCGGCGGCGGCCATTCGAGCCTGAGGTAGTCGTACATGACCCCCAAGAATGGCCCGAACGCCCTCGTCTGCGCGATGCTGATGCTGTTCTCGCCTTGCAGCAGCAGGTAGCCCCTGACGGGGACCTCGAAGCTCCACTGCACGCCGCCGTGGATGCCGTGCCGCGCGATGGCGTTGCCGTTGCCGAACTCCGGCGTCCTGAACACGGCTTCCCTAGCCGCTCTGCCGTTCACGCGCACCTTATTTCAAACACAAGAGCACATTTGTATCAGCAGACATATGGCTGACGATATTAGGTTACAAAGATTTGTATATATGTAAAGTGTACCGTGAGTCTGGACATTTGAGCAGCTGCAAGAGCAATGCGCAGAGTGTAGGTGCCGTTTGCCATGACACGGTCGAGGTTGAAGCGTATCTGCCGTGTCGTCGGTGTACTGATGCTGCCAACCATCCTGCAAACAGAAAAGATGCACATTTGATGGTTTGCAATTTTAATTTACCGTAAGGGACATATAGGGTTGTTGTTCATTCATATATATAATAGGAGGATTAGTGGATTACCTTGTGACGTGTGCGAAGAACCAGTCCTTTGAGTAGTCGCTCTGACCAACGGTGAAGACGAGGACATTTCCAGCAGGCTGCAGCTCGGCGTACCTCTCCCACAGGCCGTATTGCCTGTACCTGTCCTTGCCCACGAAGAGCTTGCTGGAGTATCTGGGGTCCCCGAGTCCTTGCCCACGAAGAGCTTGCTGGAGTATCTGGGGTCGGCGTCGGGGAGTCGTCATGTCCGAAAATTTGCATTGGTTTAAAATAGTCAAATCTATTTATTTATGCAATTTTGATGATGCATTCAAACATAGAAAATAATACTCTTTGAGAACTCATCATGGGGTTAGTTACATGTTTATGTATTCATGATGCTGCATTGAGTTTCTGTACTGTTTGTCCTTTTCTGAAAACCGAAACTGAATTCAAAAGCTCATTTGAAAAGTATTGCAAAGTTAAGTTTATTCAAAAAAAGAAAAGGGAAAGGATTTCTCTTATCTCCTGCGTTAATTGGCCCGTTGGGCCTTGCAGCTCGCCGCGGCCCAAGCCTCTCCTTTGGCCCGCTGGCCAACCGGCCGCGTCCCTTTGCTCCCGGGCCGAATGGCCGGCCCACTAAGCCAGCACCGCTGCCTTCCCTCCCTCTGTCTCGCTGACATGCCGAGCCCGCGCCCTTTTCTTCCTTCTCCGACTCGAAGACGAGCCGGACACCGACCCGGGCGTCGTTCCTTCGCGCGTCGTTCCTTCGCGCGTCTACGTCCACGCCACACCTTCGGGCTATAAAGCCACATCACCACGCTCGTGTTGCTCTTTTCCGAATCCTAAGCACGCACGCCGCCTTGACGTGCAGCAGCGGCCGCCGAAACCCTAGCCGCCATTGAAAGTTTCTGCCGGGGCTCGCAATTTGCGGTGACCGCGGGCTCATCAACATCGTAAGACAGCAATAGAGCTCCGCCTTGACTTCTTAAGCACTCCGGTGCCTTTAACTTGATTCAATTTCGGCTTACACGTGCTGCCACCATACGTAGGCAGCTGCCGTCCGTCTCGTCGCGTCGACCGCCGTCCTCAGGCTTCCCCCGCTTTCATCTACCTCGTAGGTGAGCTCGCCTCGCTCTCCTTGTTCTAACGGCACTGAAATCATGCCATTCGGTAGACCCTAGGGCCAGATTGAGTTTCGCCTGCGAGCTCAGCCTGTCGCCGGCCATGTCGCGCGGCAGCGCCGCCGTCGTCTCCGGCCGGTCACCGCCGGGGTCTAATCGTGACCGTCTGTCTCTGATCGGATGGCCCAGAATCGCCCGTACCCTTCGTGGGCAATTTTGTTAAAGAGACCCCCGGTTTCTTTGTATTTCGGACCGCCGTCCCTGACCGATTGGAAATTCTGAATTTCTATTTATTTTAATTCGTTTAAGTTTTTAGTATTTACAGTTTTGCCATTCAGGGCTTCAAAATAGTATAACTTCTTCATTTTAAATCCGATTTTGGTGATTTTGGCGTCCATGTGTTTGTAGCGACGTGTAGAATATTTTTGTAGGCTTTAAGGTATATTTTATCTCTGTTGGTGTACTATTCTAATGATAGTTCCTTGTTTGCTTTGTGTATGGATGATCGGATGATTGCATGGTGTTGCTTGTTAATGTTAATAGGGTTCAGACGGTGAGGGTTTCGTTAGAGATCAAGCATACTTTGAAGATCAACAGGATCAGCAGGGATATTTTTAGAACCAAGGCAAGTATAGCTAAGGATCTTTATTGTTGTCCTATTCATGATACAGTATAATTCATTTGCATGTGTCCTTTGATGCCTATCTAGGAATTCCTAGCTCTAGTTGTTCATGGGATCTTCTCTAGCTGGATAGTGGTATGCGAGTTGGGTATAGGACAACCTCTGTCCCTATGTGTATAGCCGAGAAGGAATGTGCCATATTGGAAGGGGGTTCCTATGTCTGATGTTTACGTGCCCCTATTTGGTTAGAGGAACTCACGGGTGGCTTTATATGTCTTGCGATGACTTGGGAGTAATTAACCCACTCTACTGTATAACATGACTCACAGTGAAAGTGTACACCTCTGTGCAGAGTTTAAATCAATATATTGTCTATGCCTACATTTACGGGTGGCCTGGAAAACTGAGGGAATCTGTTATATTCATTTAATAGTTTATGAGCAATTCATTTATTCAGCTATCTTGTGATCATGTGGTTATGGGGATGATACTACCTTGTTGACACTAATTGCCAAAGTTGTTAAATAACTAAAAGCTAAATGCAGTTAACCGTGTCAGCTATTTGTGCCTCATGAACCCTCGGTTATACTTGTTGAGTACCGTTGTGTACTTACGCCTGTTTTACTTTCAATTTTGGAAAATCCCAGATGGGTAACAGATCAAGATTGGAATGAGGACTACCGTAATGAGTATTAGGCTTGATGTTCACCAGTCATCTCCGTCCCTGTGGTTGAAGCTTCTACGAGAGTGCTAGCTCTTTTATATTTCTTAGACTTTCATATTTGAGACTATGTAATGAATATTATTCGCTATGTAATAAACATTGAGATGGTATTTTTATCTATTTGTCAACTTATGTGTGTGACTTCCGGGGGCACACATAAGGCTTTTATATATCCCATTTTATCCTTAAAAATTAGGGTGTAATAAGCTGGTACCAGCTCCATGTTGACTGTAGGACGCAAGCCTAGTTAGAATTGTCGTCTTAGTTTTCTTTGCTTCACTTGATTCATGCTTATTCCTCAGTCTTGTTATTTGTGAAAATTTTATGCTCTATAACCACTCTATTGTGAAAGCTTATTGACTCTACTCTTAACTATGTCTGAAATTCTATAGATGTCACATGGAGTTGCCTCTGGTGAAGGAGCAATCTAGGTTGGTCCTGTAAGTTTGGGTTGGACACATGTGAAACAGTTCAAGACTCCAAAGGATGATGCCTTCTTCAATGATCTCCTAGGGAAGACGCTAGCATGTTACCACAATGAATGGCAAGCCAAGCTGGAGTACCACTATGTGGAGAAAAGACACCCTATGAGGAGACCATACTGGGGTACCGAGCTGAAAGTCAAGTCTTTTGATCCCATCACGAAGACCTACAAACATGAGACATTCCACTACGGTCTAGTGGAACGAGCTACTGCAGAACAAAGCATGGAGGATGCGGCCTACAATGCGCTTGTCCACTACCTTGGAGAGCGCCATGAAGGTTTTCATGATGATGTACTCACGCATTATCCATACTACGTGCAAAAGCAAGCAACTTAGTTCATAGACGCTGTTGATGTCAAGAAACCGATCGTTGAAGTAAAGACTCTTGAAGCAACAATAGTGTTGGTTGAAAGGTTGGTCACCAAGATGGAGTGCTTGGAGCATGAGCTACTCTATGAGAGGCTTGTCAACACGATTCAAACTACAAAGATAGATCGCCTCTGTGCCCAGCTAGGTCTTCCAAAGATTTACGAGAAGATCAAGGAACCTCCCACGGATAGCGGTGTACCATAGGTTTATGAAGCCCCCATGTAATAAAAACGTTAATAGTATTGTGAGTCAAGTTAGTCAGGTCATTGGGTGTTTGTGAACCTTGAGTGCTTGAATGAATTATGATGATGTATTATAAGTGATTTGTATCTTTGTGTGAGTGCTGGAGCTTTATAGGCATGTCCACAAGTTCCTTTGTTAAGCATGTTAGGATACGATCTTGAATAAGTAAGTTTGGGGTTGGTCTATCCCGTCCCTGTGCTTGCTGTTTTCTAGAGCAGCCTTTCATTTTTCTACAATATCTCCAAATCGGTTAATGCAATGGTTATGGAAATTTTCTGGGATATATTAGACTTGTGTATTAAACTAATGCTACAAGAATAATGTCAATATCTTTTCTGATCTGGGAGATATGACTGTCACAATCTGATGTTCTGTGCTGTCTAGAAAGTGCTAGACAGTTTCTGTTGTCTATTAATTTTGATGTACTAAAAGTCAGAATCTGGTAATGTGAACTGAATAAAAGTTGCAGAGAATTTCATAATCTTTTCAACTGTTATAGAACATCACCTTTTGATACATGGATCTTGAGATATGACTGATTTTCTATACTGCTAAAATTAAAGCTTGTCCAGAAATTTTTAGATTTGCAATCCTTATTTTTATATAAGTGATTTGTATCTTGAATCTTTCTAAGCTTTGATTTTTGTGTTGGATTATAGATGGATGCTTGTGGAGGCAGTGGCAGAGGCAGGGGCAGAGGATATGGACCCATAACTCCAGAGGACTTGATGGACCAACAGTTTCAGATAATGCAAGCTATGACACAGTTCGTGCAAACCATGCAAGCTGGAGGGCTGCCGCACGGACAACCACCTAGGGACAAATGCAGGGAGTTCATGCATGGTCATCCTCCAGTGTTTTCTCATGCTATTGATCCTATGGAGGTTGATGATTGGCTTCGTGCGGTGGAGAAGCAACTGGACCTTGCACAGTGCAACAACCAAGAGAAGGTGTTGTATGCTTCTGGGCAACTTTAGGGGGCTGCTCAGGTATGGTGGGAGTCATATCAAGCTGATCGTCCTGTCAATGCTCCTGCTCTCACCTGGGAGAAGTTCAAAGAAGATTTCATAGCTCGCCACATCCCTGAAGGTTTAAAAGAGCAGAAGGCAGAAGAGTTTAGGAATCTCAGGATGGGCAATATGTCTATGAGCGAGTACCACGCTCAATTTGAAAATTTGGCACGGTATGCTCCTAATGAGGTCTGCACAGATGCTGATAAATGTTGTCACTTCCTTAATGGGATCTAATATGACCTCAGGCTGTAATTGAAGGGAAATAAATTTGATTCCTTTGAAGAGTTGGTGAATAGTGCCATTGTACTAGACAATGAGCGTCTGTCACAGGACAAGAAGAGGAAGTGGAATAGTGGATAGGGCTCTGGAAGTAACTCTCATTTTTGTTCCAACTCTCAGCATGGTTTCCAGCAAAGGTACCAGGGGCCAGTGAGCCAGGGGAACCGAAGTCAGTACCCCCAGCGTCAGAATTGGAATCAACATCAGAGTGGAAGCCAGTATCAAAGTGGCAATCAACGCTCGCCGTAGCAATTTGGGAATCAAACTCAACGCCTCACCACACCCAACAACATTCCTGTGAAGAGTGGGTCTCCTAGTACTCCTTAGTTGTGCTATCGTTGTGGTGAACTGGGGCATTATGCTAATCATTGTCCCAAGAGGCAAAATCAGCAGACCCCTCAGAGGCAGAGCAGCAACCACAAGTCAAATGGTAATCATGGGAGAGTTAACCATGTGTCTACTGAGACTGTGCAGGAGGGTCCTAAAGTTATGCTGGGTACATTTGAACTCAACTCCATCTCTGCTACAGTTCTTTTTGATTCTGGAGCTTCGCATACTTTTATTTCACATGCATTTGTTAGAAATCATAGCATCCCAGCAATTGCCATGAAGAGTCAAATGTTAGTAAATTCCCCGGGAGGTGGTATTCCAGCATCTTATTTCTGCCCCTTAGCAAAACTTACTTTAAGGGGGGTAGACTTCACAGTCAGTCCTATTGTGTTGAGGTCCTTTGGCATTGATGTGATATTGGGATTGGATTGGATGAAGCAACATGGAGTAGTGATACAGTGTAAGGAGAAAGTTGTGGTCCTGACACCACCTAAGGGAGGCCGAATCAGTGTGGAGGTAGCATTGAAAGCACCACCAGCCACCATAATCAACTTGCTTGATGATGAAGATGTTGAACTTCAGAGCCGTGTTGTGGAGGAATTTCCAGATGTGTTCCCAGATGATTTGCCAGGTATGCCGCCTGACTGAGACATTGAATTTATCATTAAGTTATTACCTGGTACTGCACCTATAGGTAAGCGTCCTTATAGAATGGGGGTTAATGAATTAGAAGAACTTAAGAAACTATTAAAAGAGTTAGAAGAGAAGGGTTTCATTCGTCCTAGTGCTTCTCCTTGGGGTGCTCCTGTGATCTTTGTTGATAAGAAGGATGGGACTCAGTGGATGTGTGTTGACTATCATTCTTTGAATGAGGTTACCATTAAGAACAAGTATCCATTGTCTAGAATTGATGACTTGTTTGACCAGTTGAGAGGTGCTTGTGTGTTCTCTAAGATTGATCTATGTTCTGGTTATCATCAGTTAAAGATTAGGAATTCTGATATACCAAAGAAAGACGACATTCACTACAAGGTACGGGCTGTATGAGTATACATTTATGTCATTTGTTGTGACCAATGCTCCTGCCTACTTTATGTATATGATGAATAAGGTGTTCATGGAGTATCTAGATAAGTTTGTGGTGGTGTTTATTGATGATATACTGGTGTTCTCCAAGACAGAAGAAGAACATGCTGAACACTTAGGTTAGTTTTGCAGAAGCTCAGAGAGCACAAGTTGTATGCCAAGCGTAGTAAGTGTGAATTCTGGTTAAAGGAAGTCTCTTTTCTGGGTCATGTTATCTCTAATGGTGGAATATCAGTGGATCTAGGCAAGGTGAAGGATGTTCTGAATTAGAAGCCACCTGCAGATACAAGTGAGATTTGTAGCTTTCTCGGCCTGGCTAGTTATTATAGAAGGTTCATTGAGGCTTTCTCCAAGTTTGCTAAACCAATGATGACTTTGTTAGAGAAGAATGCCAAATTTGTGTGGTCTAATAAGTGCCAAGCTAGCTTTGAGGAGTTAAAGAAGAGACTAACTACAGCTCCAGTGTTGATATTGCCAGACTTGAGTAAGAAGTTCTCTATCTATTGTGATGCTTCTCATTTGGGTTTGGGATGTGTTCTTATGCAGGAAGGCAGAGTTGTTGCATATGCATCTAGACAGTTGAGGAAGCATGAATTGAATTATCCCATGCATGATTTGGAGTTAGCGGTCATTCATACTTTGAAGATCTGGAGACATTATTTGATTGGGCACAAGACTGACATCTTCACTGACCATAAGAGCTTGAAGTATATCTTTACCCAGTCTGACTTGAAGTTGGTTGGAACTGTTGAAGGATTATGATTTTGACATGTATTATCATTTTGGGAAAGCAAACGTTGTGGCAGATGCACTTGATAGAAAGAGGTATGCTAATGCACTTCAGATGACACCTGAATCCAATAAGCTGTGTGCAGAGTTTGCACATTTGAATCTTGCTATTGTTGCTAGTGCTATGGAGATAGAAGTGACACCTACTCTAGACGAAGAAATATGCATGGGTCAGTTAGAAGATAAGGATCTAAAGTATATAGCAAAGAAGCTATTGGAAGGAAAGGCACCCGATTTCTATATTGATGAGGAGGGTACTCTATGGTATGGCAATAGGATCTATGTGCCTGAGGTAAAAGCCATTCGTTAGGCAATTCTGAGAGAGGCACATGAGTTAGCTTACTCTATTCATCCTGGAAGCACCAAGATGCACCAAGTTGGCATAGATTTTATAGTGGGTTTACCTCGTACTCAGAAAGGTTATGATTCAATTTTGGTAATAGTAGATCGGTTGACTAAAGTTGCTCACTTCTTGCCAGTCAAGACCACTGATTCAGGGGCCAAGTTAGCAGAGCTGTACATGGAGAGGATAGTATGTTTGCATGGGGTTCCTAAGAAGATTGTCTCTGACAGAGGTAGTCAAATCACATACAAATTTTGACAGAAGGTACATGATACTTATTAGGCTCCATTGGATCTCCACCAACCAGAATAACCAGCTTGTAGAAACTAATTATTAGTTTGGTTGTAGGTAAAACATTAGCTGAGAATCCAAATAAAATCTTGCCTAATTTTTAGCAGGTAATTGCTAGCTGTATGAGATTCAAACATGCCCTTAATATATCACTGCTACCTTCTATAAATGGTTCAAAAAAGATATGCCTACATAGTGTAGTTTTCTCTCTTGATCGACATTTTTATTTCTGCCATGTTTGGGCATTGCCCTCTTTGGATATGATGACCAAAGTTTGGCTTGGCCATTGCTGTCACAACCAAGCATATATACCTTCTCTATTTGCTTATAACATGATCCAATTATGCCATATAACATGTTTTTGTTATGGTAAAAGCGTATCTAGTACTTATTATAAGGATTTTGGTGGATGGGACGATGCAAGGAGATTAAATGACTAACTTGATTGTTAAAAGGTTGATTAGGTGATTAATCGATTATATAATCTCTTTCGGACCCCATTGAATCAAGCCACATATATGCACACCTCCTTCAAAAGTGAAAAGTATAACCTAGGAGGTAGTAGCACCATCAAGAGAAAAGAATCAGTGGGGGCAATGCACAGTCTCCCCATGGAGCAAATCATATGTGGCATGAATGCACAACAGGTGTCTATGTATCTAACGCATGGGGTTCCTGATCAACTTTAGGTAGAAACAAAAACAATTACTCTCTCATGTGTTGGATACACGTGCTTGGACATGTGTCAACGAATCAATGGTAAGTGCCCACAGTTGCTCCATGGATCATCCCCATTGATTTTCCCAATCAAGTCCCCATGTCCTCATTTTTTATCTCAACTTTCACAAGCTTACAAGTGTGACCATATAAAAATCTAGTGCAAAGTCTCATTTTCTGGAGGCTTACAAGTAGGAATTTGGTGGTGTCGCAGGTTTGGAACCACAACATGCATCAGGTTCGTCAGTTGTAGGTCGATGTGTGGGTCTCCGGTGGATGCGACACTTCTAACACCAAGAGACACAATCGGTTTATCCTAGTTCGGACCTCTGGGACCTACATCTAGCAATATGATGCTTTTCATGTTAGGAATACCCATTCGCTGGTTTACAATACAGGAATTGAGAGAGAGTTTAGCAAGGGATTGCGCGGTGCTATCCTAGGGTTCTTGGTTTCTACCTCGTGCTAATATTTCTCCGGATCAAATGTCCCAAGTGTTTATGGTTTCGATCCCTTCTATAGGAGTCCATGCCTCCCCTTATACACTAAGAAGGGCATGGGGTAGACAAATCGAGTCAATTCTAACCTAAGGCTTCTTTCCTGGTGCTTGTTGTTCCTTCATCTTGGCATCCTTTAGTACTCGATCTTCTGTCGTGTAGGAGGACGATGCCAATGTCACAATTATCCCCTGACACTCTGTGCAGGCTGGTGCTTAAACATCAGATGTTGTGTGTGCTATTGTGCAGCCTCTCTAGGTGAGCCTTCTCGAGGCTTTCCTTAACTTGGTGCGCATCCCCTGCTCAGAGGGGCTGACAAGTAGGTCTAGAGCCCTCTTTTTCCCTAGGGCTTAAGGAGTCCCTTGTCTTCATGTATCACACTTGCTGTGACCCTGCCGAGGGGAGTGGCCAACAGTGCCTCACGACGGTGGAATGGGCAGACGGTACAAAGCATGACAGGTTCATGAGCCTACAACTTCTGATCTTGGCTCGGGACGTTGCGTGCGCTTGAATAATTCTGAACTAATTCTATTTTTTAGGCAAGGAAATTCAGAACTAATTCTTTATGAGTAAGTGCGTAACTCAGTATATGTCTCAAAACTGCCAAGACTATGCAATCTCTAGTAGCTAGGTAGTAGTACATAATACAGGTTCTTTCTATCTTGAAATGACTCGTTCCTCGCTAGGCAGGCGCTTCCAGCCTGATGTAGTCGTACATGACCCCCAAGAAGGGCCCGAACGCCCTCGTCTGCGTGATGCCGATGCTGTTGTCGCCTTCCCTGAGCTGGTCGCCCCTCACCCGGAAATCGAAGCTCCGCTGCACGCCGTGGATGCCGTGCCGCGCGATCGCGTTGCCGCCGCCGAACTCCGGCGTCGTGAACACGCCACCGCTGCCGCCTTCGCCATTGTTCACTTGCACCTGAGTTATTAGTTTCACCAATTAATTCAGATTTTTTTTCAGAATTGTTTGGCACGCATGATGATGATCCGACGATTAGTTACCTGCAGCCTGGATAGCTGGGCAGCTGCGACGGCGATCCGCAGCGTGTAGGTGCCGTTGGCGACGACACGACCCAGCTGGAACCGTATCTGCCGCGTCGTGGGCACGTAGCCATTGCCAACCTTTCTGCATGCGTGCAAAACCAATCTATAAACGAAGATGCTAAAAACGAAAGCACTCGGCACTGGCAGAGTTCTTCAGACTTCAGTACATTTCAGTAATTCGGTATGAAAACATTGTTCAAAAAAGAATTCAGGATAATAATATACCTTGTGACATGGGCAAAGAACCAGTCCTTGGAGTGATGGCTCTGGCCAACTGTGAACACAGGATCACTCCTAGGGTACAGCTCCGCGTACCTCTCCCACAGGCCGTACTGCCTGTACCTGTCTCTGCCAACGAATAGCCTGTTGTTGGCGTATTTGGGGCCTGCGGCGTCGGGGACGAAGAACTCCGCGGCGGTGCGGTCCGGGACGCCGATCTCCCACAGCGTCGGGCTGGACCTCGGCGGCGCGAACACGAGCTCGCCGAGATGGACGGCGCCACCCGCCGTCACGGTCACCGTGGCCGTGTGCACGTAGTCTCCGAGGACACCCGGAACCCACGCGTAGAGACCGTACACCCCTGCCCGGACGCCGCCGATGCTGAAGCTGAACCCGCCGGAGGCCGACGCCGACGCCGTCGTCCAGAACTGGTAGCCCTTGCACTGCGTCGCCCAAGAGCCAGGCTCCCCGCCGGGCGCGGCGAGCCCAACGAACGCCGTTGCCGTCGGCATCGGCACGTCGCCGCCGCCCTGCCTGCTCGCGAACGCGTACCTGACAAGGAGGGTGCCGGTGACCGTGCCCCTGTCGCCCGCCTTGGCGAAGTCCGGCGACTCCGGGAAGCTGTACGGCCACTTCCGGGCTTCCGTTCGCGACCGCGCCTTGGCGTCGTCCCAGAGGCCGCGGACGATGTCGCCGCCAGCGGCGGCTCGCCTGCTGCTGGGGATGGAGTTGAGGTAGATGAACACCGGGCCCAGCACTTTCTTCCAGTGCTCGCCGTCGCCGACGCTGAGCACGATGTCGTCGCCTACGTAGTGCGTGCCGAGGAACACGGCGAGGGAGGTGGGGCCGACGTGGGAGGTCAGCTCCCGCTTCATGGGCCCGCCAGTCTTGAACTCGTTGCTGGGGGTGATGACCCAGAAGCCCATGGGGTTGGGGTGGCCGCCGGTGATCCAGCCATGGACGGCGTTGTCCTTGCTGTCCAGCGAGTACTGGTACTTGTCGTCCACCTCCCCCTTGAACTGCGGCTCCAGGGGGTCCACCAGCAGGACGGCCTCCTTGTAGGCCAGCGGAGCGCCACGTGGCGCCTCCCTGTCTGCTTGGCTCGGCATGTACCTCTGTATGTCGTCTGAGATTGCCATGTAGTTGAACCTACATATCATTCGTCATGCACAAGCTTGGTATTGGCCACAGGTGTAAAAGAGAGCATACCGTCCGATCAATATAAATGAACAGCTCGCGGTCATTTGAGAGTATCGCAGCAAAGCCGTTATATACGTGACGAGAATGTAAATATATGCTATATATATATATATATAATTGTTGTCGCAAGAACAATATATTATATATATAGCATGCATTGCATGGGTACTCTCTCTACTACTGACATGTCTGTGTTGAGCTTGAAAGCCAGCCGTGCCTCGGAGACGTTGAGAGCAGGCCAGCTGCTGTTGTGCTCAAAGATGGCGTAGCAGTAGAAACCAGAGCTGCCTTTCAGCATCACAAACCTGGAATTGACCGAACCAACGACAACAGTTAAGCTATTGTCGGAAATGTGACAGGTATGTAAGATGTTTTTACGTAGGGATTTCAGAGGAGGCATATAATAACTGAATGCATTGTTGTGTTCATCGAACAATGAGGAAGCTGAAATTATGAATTAATGTAGTGCAATGCAAAGATGAAGAAAGATACTCTAGGTACCTCTTGTCAACGTTTAGCCGGACACTATCTTGGCGTGATGGATCATACGTGCTCCTGAAAGAAAGCTCCACTTGGTCTTCCCTTGAGGTCACAACACTGAACTCGGTGCTGTCCAACCTATACAAATATAATGCAGCTACTTATTACACACCAAAACAGTTATCTGCAGAGCATTGCAAATACATTATTCTTGATCTGGTGAACTGGAAAAAAGAAATACTCTCTATATAGTCATTTGCCTTTTGCATTATATTTTTCTGAATGTGGATGAGGGCTTTGGTCAGCCCTTGTGCTCGTTGCAAGCATGCGCGCAATCTTCTCTATCCGGAAAATATAATTAACTAACTAAAAGAGTATATATAAGCATCATCAGTAACACACTCTTTTGAATTTGAAACAGTGTGTGTTGCAGACATGCCAGTGATCAGCAGTTCAGTTGAGCGCGCGCGCGCACACACACCAAGGGCATGATGAGTTTAGCTAGAGTAAAAGATTATCCAGCACTCACATGTCGATCATTCCTCTTGGATGACCGGAGCCAGGGTAGTTCCAGACCACATCCCAGTACCTGCATACAGCAAAACAGAATTTAATTTTTTTTTGTGACTGTTTAATTTATTATTTTCAGGAAGATGATATATATCGTCAATCCATGCGTGCCTTCTTCTTCTGCTTGCCGCCTTTTGTATGTATACATACACCATTTGTATATGTACATCTGAAATTTTGAATGAAAATTATAAAATAGTACGTCCTAGAATTTTATACAGTATAAGAATCTATTACCCTCCGGAGTTTTGCTGCCCGCCGTTGTACTGCAGGAGGTTGTTGCTCTGGCCGTTGTAGCGGACGGCGGTGATGTGGCCCTGCGGTTTCGACAGCATCACCTGCACCACGCCATTGTCCACCACCACTGCCTGCAGATCGAGATAGGTGGTGGAATCACAAAATAAACAGAGGCTAGCTAGGAAGCAGTAGGAGGAGATCATGGAGCTAGCTAGCGCACCATAACATACCTGATGGCGACGGTCAACACGTAACGTAACACCACGGGCCGACGACGACGACTGTGCGACGGCGGCGGTGAGCCGGATGACGATGACCCCCAGCATCAGCGACCTTACTGCGCCACCACCACCACCAGCAGCGGCGGCGGCCATGGTTGAATGGCGCCGTGGCGATCGGCGCCCCGGCGGCCTGCGCGCGCGTCACACCGAGGGAGATGGCGGTATATAGGCACCTCGGGGTGGTCGAAGAACTTGCACGGCCAAAGAAGCCAGAACTAGGCTAGCTAGGGGAGAATATGGGTCATGATATGTATGGGCGGCACACACGGCACAGCACAGCGGCATCCGGCTGGGCGCTCTTTATAATGGCAGGCGCAGGCGGCCGGCGCAACGTGCACGCAGGCGATCGAAGACGACGCATTGTTCGGTTTCGGTTACGTCGTCGCAAGCAACACGCTGCCTTGTGCCGACGGGACTCCGATCCGTCGTCCATCCAGCGACGGACGAGTAGTGCGCCACCAATGTAATGCAATATCCGGTCCAACCGGTTGCAACGACGACTCTATCTATCTATTAATCTATCCTCTATCTCTGCAGTACGTCTTGCGTGTTCATCTTCTTTAATTAATTATTTATTTAATTCTCGAAAAAGATTATGACTGGTGCTACAGTTAGGCAACTGATGCGTGCTAAAGTTGCACAACAGTGCTTTACCTAGGTAGACGGCTCCCACATCTCAGCCTTAAGCCTTTGATTTTTCATTATACCATATTAATTACTTACATGTATATAATTTATCTCGGAAATTTATTAATTACTATTACTATACCATATTCAAGCACAGGTAGATTGTGAGTTTTATTTGGACCGGAAGTTGTTGGAATAGTTTTTTTATTCTACTAAAAGGTCAAGATTAGGAGTTGTTCTACCGAATTGTTGGAGATACTCTAAGAAAGCTCAAACGTATGGAAGATTATTTTTAGGATAACATTATCGATCATAGGACGCCCCCCCCTTCTCGATAGTCGGAGAGGGCATCTAGGGAGAAACACCCGACACCATTAATGTTATGGAGCGAAGTAATTCTAAACAGACCCTTCGTAAAACTGACCGACTATTATACACAGGAGGAAGGCTCGTGGCCATAGAGGAGGGTGGCAATTGAGCAGCGGCGGCTAGCCGTCCCCGAGTCACCCGTAGGAGGCACTCGGTGGGAGAGGGGAGGTATCTAAGAACCTCACTATTTTGTACCTGAATTCTTGAAGAAAGATTTGGCCATTATGTCACGTACGTAATGTCCATATGGAGTATATGTTACCGTGTAATATGTGCATAATAAAGTATAGTAGACTCTTCTTAAGTGCTCCATGATAGAGAGTATATACAACACAAGGGAAGACCTTTGCTGGCCGGTTACGGACGGCAATGACTAGTTAAAATGCTCCCTACTACACTGCCTAATATATAGATGGTATATGAGCTAAGGTGTGGTAATAATGCCGGGCACTCGTCACATCTTGTCATGACTTGAGGACCAGACCATGCATGATCTGCTAGTGGCTTTTAGTGTGCTGGGCTCCCTGTCATGGGCAACGTGTTGTATTATCAGTGGATACTTTTTTGAATTCAGAAACGTAAACTAGGGGATGCCAGTCACATATTTGAATTCTTCCAGAAATTGAAGAGTCGCTTCGCCTATCTATTTGAATTCTTCCAGAAATTCAAGAGTCGCCTTTTTTGAACACTTTTTTTATTGCTCCATCGTTGCAAAAGGGAAGATCTCCCGTAGTATTGCTCCGTCAGTGTTTTTTGTGTCGGTCGATATCATTGGCACAGTTAGTAGGCTACTCTTTATAATGGCCTTTACTATTAAATTACACTTTCAATTCCTCCTTTTTCCTTCATAACCATATCTTTATTGTCAATTTGACTTATAACTGGTAGCTTCGAACATTGATAGTAAACACTCCTATTGTTATCTTCAATTATTGGCTAAATAAAACTGTAGTTACTTAAGGGCACTCATAATGTAAGATTCTACTACAGAGTCAAAGACTATTTATTAGCCTTTATTTATGGTATTTTGCTGATATGACAGCATATTTATTGAAGAAAAAGGGTGAAAAAACAAGACTCCAAGTCTTATTTAGACTCCAAGTCCACCATGTTCGAGGTAATTAATATGTTTAGACTCTATAGTAGGGTCTGCATTGTGAGTGCGCTAATGTTATTCTTCAATCTAAATTAATCACTTTCTCTTTCTCTCTCTCCTCCATGTTTCTTGTGATATATAAGGCATATTAAAATTCAGAAAAATGGTCTTTTCAAGTACTCCCTTCGTCGTCATAATGATGAGGTATCTTGCACATGGAAAAGTCAAACTTTACAAACTTTGTTCAATAATTATTCAAATTATATAGGACTTTAGGACATAAAACTTGCATCGGTAGATTTAGATTCGAAGTGCCTCTGATATTATGTTGATCCTTTATCAAATGACAACGTCTTGAACCTATATGACTATTCCGTAGGGGTCACGATATGTTTATTATTCCAGGACTGGGAGTATGCTTATAGTTGCTCTTACACTATATTATCAATCGCTGCAAAATAAATTCTTATAAAATAGATATGTAGAATTGTACTAATGTGGTTTTTCTCAACATTTTTATCCAATAAGTATAATTTGTCTAGTTAATTGTCAAAATTTGCAAAGTTTGACTTTTAAAATCCCAATGCTCCCAATATTCAAAAGAAGTATATATTAAGAGAACAAATTTCCCAATGAGATACCACATCAAGTCTTGCTCAAGTAAATAGACTATTTGAAGTGGGTTTCGTGGTTTATTCGATCTTGGATCTTGAATCACCAGATTTTGGGTTTCATCAAGGTTTTTAGTCTATGAATTGTCCATGGAGAATGGAGAATTGCCAATGCAAGGAGGTTGGTGGTTTTATTCTTGAGAGATATTTTCTTAATTATTATATTATCTATTGTTTTAATCTTTTCTCGCTTTCTAGGGTGATGCCTTCTGACGACACTCTCTTCTACATTGTCATGCTACTTCAAATATAAATGTGAGTTGTTATATTTGAATTTTTAAGGGACAAAGTTAAACAACTAAATAGTATAATTAAAAAGACAACTCACAAGATATAATTCATAATATTTTTCTATAGCCAAACAATGATAAAAATATGTATTGGTTGAACAGCAATAAAAAATAAAGCACCTAAAACATAGAAGTCATGAAAAAAATGTAGTATTTGTCCCAAATTATAACTAAGATAACCTAATTTGCTAACTAAACTTCTCTTTGACTATGTTTTAGAAAAAAATATTTATAATGCTACACAAATTATGTGATCGATCTATGAAGGAATTCTATAGACTTAGTCAAAGTTAGAACTTTGACTTAAGGCAAAGGTTGTATAGACTTGGTCAAAGTTAGAACTTTGACTTAAGACAAAGATAAAGGTACCTGTAATTTGGAAAATAAAAAAGGAACAATGATTATTAACTTATTTATTAACCAAGATCACTAAAAAGCATGTGTGGCATATATACAGAGTGCGCGCCCCCCCCCCCCCCCCCCCAACACACACACACATACACACACTTTGAATTTTGGACTTGTTTTCGTCACCACCGCCAACCACCCATTTTTACTGTAGTGGATCATCCAGGCTTTGAGTGACAGGGAATGAAACTACGGATGATTTTAAGAACTTGAAAGCTATATATAGCTATATAGCAACCCAAGATTATTTCATGCGAACTTTATTGGATATCATGATATCTTATGAATTATATTAAATAAATAGTTTAAGCTAGCATGTATGTATTATTTATCTATGTCGTAACTCCTAACAAGGGAACACCTAAACCTCGTAAAGGAGAGAGGATAAAATATTCAGCACCTGGCTGTAATCACAAATCTTAACAAAGAAACTTCAGCTCAAACATGAACACACAATGGTAGCGCACAACACCGGCATATTATTAGTTCCTTGGAGGGACATAAACCGGGACAGTTTTGGAACCGGCCTCTTCCTCCCTTCAACGCCTATGGCATGTAGGTGTGGCACCGGCTACAGGGCCCAAGAACCTTAAGCTCGATGCTGAAGGGACCTTGGGCTCAATGTATTTCCTCACGCAGGTGAGTATCTTCTCATTGTCCCAAAGTGCCCGCATGTGCCATGAGATCGGCAGACATCTGTCGGAGGAGGAGCGCTTCATGTCATAGCCAGGGGTGACATCGAGGACGAGGCACTGCAGCGACAACGACGCCCTCTCGAGGATGTGCCATGTCAGCTCTACCAAGCTCTTGGCCGTGCAGAATCTCGTGATGGTCACCTTCCTCAGGTTTCCAAGGCCGCCACAGCTGATTCCTGGGATCTCCAGCCTGCTGGATTGCGATGGAATTTCGTCTGGTTTCTCGAGAATAATGCGGCGATAGTTGTGCAATCAGAGAGCATCTCCAATCTGCACAAATGGATAATGGATGCATTTCCAGGGTTATTAATGTATATATTACTAGTAATAGTAATTTAATAGGGATATATACACGGAGCATATAGGAGTTAAAATACATGAGGTGTGTTCCCAATGAACTATTATGGTGGAGATAATCAATCAAGCACTACTCACACGTAAGACGAAGGTCTCCAAGGCAACACATGCATCAAGAAAACAAGCCAAAGAAAGGAAGTCATAGCCTTGGTAAAATCCACAATATTTGCCAATGCAGATATCAAGATGCTTGAGGTTCTTGAGTCTGTCAGTTATCGCTGGTGCTGCCTTCAATATCTGAAGGAAAAAGAAACAAACCAACATCCTCAAAACATGTATGCATTGTATATAGATATTAGTGTGTGTATATATAGGTATATAGTCCTATACCTTATGATCTGTTGATAGCACAAGGCTTTCAAGATTTGGCCCAATGGATGGCAAGTTGCTGCCTGCATACTGGAGCAAGATCTGCATGGTTGTCCGCGTGGTGGATTGGTCCAGCTCCTTGGTCTCCAACAAGTCTCCAAGCGTGAACCTGGACAACGGCAGCCCTTCACATCTCAAGGTGCAGAGGTTCGGAGCGTCGCTCTCAACCTCAGCCATCACCCTGAAGTCTTGCACGCACACCACCTTGAGCTTCCGCAGAACACGAGGTATCCTCAGGGAGGCAACCATGTTGCATCTTGAGAGGTCCAGCTGCTCCAGAGAGAAGCAGCTAGAAAGAAACACCCATAGTTCATCGCCGGTGACGCCGACCTTGGTCAACCGAACTCTGGACAAGCTCCGAGAGCAGGCAAGCCGCCGCCTTGGAATATCGTTAGGTGTGGGATGGAAGTCACACGAGGAGAGATGAAGAGACTGAATTAATGAGCTCGTGGATGTGCAGCTGTCAGTGTCAGCCACATCGTCATCTGATAGCAGGAGCGAGTAGGGGAAGCTGTATTGAGACGCGTAGCTATTCGGCAGCAGCAGAGCGAACTCAGCAATGGCAGGCTTGACGGCGAAGCAAGCCCGGAGCCAGCCGTCGAGGAGGCCGGTGTCAATGTCGGCCATGGAGTAGGTTATGAGGTTGAGCTTGATCCTCCTCACTCCGGTACCGGAGTGGTTCTCAAGCACCTGCCGTGCTTTGCTGAAAATATACTTGCCCCTGCTCTGTTTGTTATCCTGCAATAGCTGCTTGCTCGCGGCCAGGGTTTTCTTGGTGAACTGCAGGTTCGGGTAGTGCCTCCAGAAGTGTAGGAAGCTCCGGGACACACAGGCTGCGCGAGCTGCATCTCGCAATTTGATCTGGGAATGTATGTGCTGGAGGACACCCTGCGGCCATGCATGCGGATATATAATCACTTAATCAGTGCAAAAAAAAACAGTGGATCTGAGAAGAAGGTGTGCATAGCTAGCACGCAAGTACATTCTGGTTTTAGTTGGAATAAACGTCGGGACACTATATGTAATGTACAAAAATAACATTACAGGGAATAAAAAGAAGTTTAAAATCGTGAGCTATAGAAAATAGCGGCATCTTTCTTTCAAAAGCTATTAACCTATAGTTTGAAATCGTGAGAAGAAGATGATACTTTAGTTGTTAGTCTAGACAAATATTTTGTCTAGATTCGTAGCTAACATATTCTTAGAAACTCCCTCCAAGAGTCAAACTAGTAGTGAGTATATAACACCACCAGTGTTTGGTCAGCATATTACTAGAAACACCCTCTTAGAGTTAACTAGTGAGGTTCGGTTGAGTGAAGTAGTAATAAATTCTTTGATTAAACACCCTCCAAAGATTGATACATGTTTTGTAATTATGTATCAATATAATTAATCAGACAATTCATATCATGTAGAGATGGAATTTGTGTGTTTTTGGTTTATATAGTCCATATATTAGAGAACCTTTCATATCAATCAGTAAATGATTCGCTGAGCAGATGATATAATATAATGGAGATAACAGTCGACTATATATAGTGGTACCTCTGGAAGGTATGGAAAGGTGATGTCTGCATCAGTGGCTGCTTGGGAAGTAGTAGTGATGGCCTCAGCCTGCTGGTGTTGCTGCTGAGAGGTGCACGGCGGGCCGCCATTGTCGTTTCTGTATTCATCTGCTGCAAATAGGATAATTAATCAAGCAAGATAATCGATCGATCTCGACGAGGAAGATGTATGAACAATAATGCAAACATGGTCGATGCATACATGGCACGAAGAAGAATAGTAAATTGAAAGAAGGCTCAACTAAAAAAGCTCTCAGATGGACGGATCATATGGATCCACATCGTCCATGCTGAGGAGACGTACAGCTAGCGGAAGAGGGTACAAACCTGTGGGGTGGCGGCGGCACTTGGGCTTCTCTGTCCAAGAGCACGGCGGCGGCGGGGTCTCCATGGTGGCATGCCGTGGCTTTTTGACCCGACCCATCCGACGATATTATTCCCGATCACGTTGGGAGATGCGGGACACGAACGAGCTAGCGTGGGATATGGTTCGTTCGGATCTAGGATCTGGGCTGGTTGGTTGTTTTGTAAAACGGCAACGTATGCTATGAAAACCAGCCTCCCGTGCAAACTATGAAAATTCTAATTAAGATCACAGAAACCTAATCCGATGGCTAGAGATAAAGGTGTTATTTTAGCACTTAAACCCCTCTACTCATCCTCATCCTAAAGGTGCCGCTCCGCCCACCGCTGGTTCCCCTCACTCCTCCTCTGGTATATCACCGGAGGCCGGAGGGAGTGGGGATCCATCGTTTTTAAGTAAGTTTTTTCTTTAGGTTAAATCTTAGGATTAGGGTTTTTCCATGCCAAATTTTTTGGTATTAGAGATTTATTTCTTTCTCCTTCTCTTCTCTGGCGACGATGAAGGAGAAGGTTGGAATCATTTTATCCATGGCGGATTCGTTGAAGATGGAGACGACAACTTCGGCGTCACCATCTTATGGACATGACGACATGAGACCTTTGTTTCCGAACGGCGGCATCAAGGCGGAGATGATGCCGCCGTCATGGAATAATTTTCTCCAGTCCCTTCTTCATTTTGTTGTGGTTGGATCTGGCCACGATGAAGGACTAGAGAGAATAATTTTCAGATCAGTCTTTCTCATTCTTCGGTGGCAGAAAGAAGAAAAAAAAGACACATGAAAGAAGAAGTTCCTCAACTCCGCTTGCAGGAATGTTGGCCGTCCGTTGGGCATCTAATATGTGGTCGAAAACAATTATTGCCGAGTATTTGCCTGTACGGTCATCCATGCAAAGCGTCAAATAGGTTTGGATTTGAGATTTGGAGCCTTTTACAGTGTGGGTACAATACAGATGAATTTTAGTTTCTGGATAGATGCTTTTTTTCCAGAGTACTTGTAAATGATTTACCCAGCTATATTTTAATATAATTCTTCTTTAAAAAAACCTAAAAAAGAAGGAGAAAGATTGCTTTCTTAAAAAAGAAAAGGAGGAGTAATCCTATACGTGGGCTCTCTTATATGCCAAACTCTAAAATACATGTTAACTCAAGACCATAGAGCACCTGTCTGTTCCCTCCTCCAAGTGTTTCCTAGGATATTTCCCTATAAAATACCGTAGGGCTCAGGATCCCTACGGTTTTGGGCCTTTTCCCTATAAATTAAAACTCTATACTAGGAAAACTCGTAGTTTCTAATGGTATTCATTTACTATATTCCATGAGAGATAGAGAGGGAAATATCCTAACGATTGAGGATATGTTTCACAACATGTAATCAACACTACAAGCTCTATGTTGACAACGTTGTTGAAACCACCACCGATCTTAGATGTCGTTGCTTGTGCCGACATCTGACCAAGACTACTGCGACAACATCAACATAATTGACATTATTAGTGGAATGGATCTGCTACCTCCATCTGCAAGTAACGTGCTTTTTGTCGACATTTAGCTGAAGAGCCCATAGAATATTTGTGATAACACGCTACAGCTATAGGTGAAGCCATAAGGCATAAGTATAACTTCTTCTGTTTAAAGTGGTGAACATCTTGCCAATACCATTATATTGTGTTCACCAAAATGTGGTTTTCCAATATGAGTAATGAGTCAAGTGTACCTGCCGAACATGTTGACATAAAGTATTAAGTTGTGACAAATAGAACCTATGATACAGAGAATTGATATTACGCATTAAGTAAATGTCAACTCCATATGTCAACTATGATACAGAGAATCGAATAAGCAATGTTACACATGGATAAGAGCTAAAATAACAACTATATAGTGACGGAGGGAGTATGTCTTTGATCAAATGGGAGAATGTTAGGAAAGTGATTTTGTGCTAACAGGTATATATGGACTAACGTCCTAACCGTGTATGGCCAAGTCAACCAGTGGGGAACCCGGCCTTTTCCTGTACGTGCCGTAATTGGGGCACCCTATGTTTCAAGATTGTGGCCCCTCATCATGTCGAAGAACCAATGTTGCCAATACTCATCCTCTTATAAGACACGGCAATCAAGGGTGCTGAAACCCTTTCCCTGTATGTGCCGTAATTGGGGCACCCTAATGTTTCAAGATTGTGGCCCCTCGTCATGTCGAAGAACCAATGTTGCCAATACTCATCCTCTTATAAGACCCGGCAACCAGGGGCGCTGAAGTCGTGGGAATTTAACAAAGAGGACACTGGTGTAGGTTCCCTTGTCAACCACCGATTGCTGACTACCTTCACAAATTCCATTAGTCTCCAATTCACTAATGTTTTCATACGACTAGATTAGAGATCCTCCGACTTACTCCCAATAGTCCTAACTCCTCCTAAGCAAACACTACACCTGTCGCAAAAGGGTAGAATGAAATATTTAAACTAGTAATAACAGAATTTAACAAAAAAACTATAGCTCAAACATGAACAATTGAACACAAACATAGGTAGTGCTTAACACTGGCATATTATTAGCTCCTTGGCAGGACATAAACCAAGGCAACGCGGCCGTCTTCCTGACGCTGCAAGAACCTCCTCGGAGTTTCCGAACTGGCTTCCTCCACTACACCTTCAGCATCCATGGCGTGGCACCGGGTCCAGGGCCCAAGAACCCTGAGCTCGACGCCTATGGGGACCTTGGGCTCGACGTACTTCCTCACGCCGACGAGCGCCTTCTCAGCATCCCTGAGCGCCTTCGTGCGCATTGGCAGGCACTGGTCGGAGGAGGAGCGCTTCCTGTCATAGCCGGGAGAGGCGTCCAGGACGAGGCACTGTAGCGACAATGACGCCCTCTCGAGGATGTGCCATGTCTGCTCGACCAAGCTCTTAGCGGTAAAGAAGCCCGTGATGGTTGCCTTCCTCAGTTTCCCGAGGCCGCCATAGCGGATTCCTAGGATCTCCTGCCTGCTGGATTGCCATGGATTTTCGTCTGGTTGCCCA
>CM041633.1:4209023-4233485 GCA_023333625.1 Bothriochloa decipiens
ACCCTTTATACCTATTATATTTAAATACCTGTTTATTTTATACTGTGATATATATATATATATATATATATATTGCTACTACAAAATTACGAAGAAGAAAATGACAAGGATATAAATATGATAGCTAGAAATAACCCTTTTGATTATATATATATATATATGCCGGTATTATTGGGCCTATTAGTTATAGGAAGCTCCAGACAATTAGCCATCCACCCACCCAGCCTAATCAGCCAGCCAATTACTTTTTTGGTGCTGATACGTGCACATGGGTATGCCCTCCACACCCAGCAGACTGGACACATATAAACCCAGGTCAGAATATTTATAGACTTTTTTGTCACGATAATGCATACGAACCAGTAGTTTGAATGCATTTAAACCAGTTCTGCTATGCATAAAAACCTCCTCGTGAGCTGTCTGTTTCAACAGACAGAGGCTGACGCAGGCTGACACAGCTGACACATACTGACATGCATGCATCCACCCCTGAATTTCTTTCATTTTTTCACGATAATTCTTCAATGAAGTTTTCGATTTAAAAATGGTTTTCATTATTGAACTCCTAACATTTTTTCGCATGATTCAAGATCCATTGTGAAAAAACTTTTAAAATTTTTGTAAATTCATAAATTTAAAATTTAAATCATGACCTGTGCTGACCGGTGGGTGCATATAGTCACTGATCAAGATGCGTATAAATATTTTTGGATGGATTGGATGCATATAATCACTAGTCAAGATGCATACAAAAGTAGTGGTTGGATACGTAAAAACATGGAGATGATATAAATTTAAAATTTGAATAACTGCAGTTGGGCAATTGTATGCATATAACACTGGTCAAGATGCACATAAAAAGTATTTTTCGCCAACGTTACCTATTCTCCAATAATGTATAGGAGTGTGCTCCAACAATGTATATAGACTTGTTTGGAATTTGAAATTTGAAATTTGAAATTTGAATTCAGTTCGGACGGAGACAACGATAGAAATATACTACACTCCTATGCATAGAAACATACAAAAACAGTACATATATGTGATCCGACAATGTATAGAATTGTGTCAAAAGTGTTCTAACAATACATATATGTACACTCCAACAATGTATACAGACTTCTTTTGAATTTGAAATTTGAATTTGAATTCAATTGGCGTAAAAACCTATGCAATTAAGCATAATCACAATTTTCACCATGCTTCTAAACCTATCCTTGCAGCCGCTCCGGCCACCCCAACGCAGTAGCCATCCTCATGGTCACCGTCATCCAAGCACTCTTCATTTCCTACAATACAAACATACAACCAAATCAAATATGCATACAAACTCTTAACACAAATATAGAAAAATCACAAACATTCAAATAATTGTTCTAATAATATGTGACCTAACAATGCATATAAGAGTGCTCCAACTATGTATACAAACTTTTTTCAAATTTAAAATTTGAATTCAATTAGAGTACATTAATCCAACATTGTGCATAAACGTGTTCTAAAAAGTGCATAGAAATGTGCTTTAAACAACAGCAACGAGAAAAATTAGGCCACCCACTAAATGCATAAAAATTTAATGCAAATAAACAATTTTGATCTCAGGTTCACCATGCATATGAACAACATCCAAAACAGTTTCACCATGCATACGAACATAAAACCACCATGCCTAGAAAATCATCCCCCAACACTTTTTTCTTCGTTTCATCATGCATATAAACATGCATTCAATCATTTTCGATGTGAGTTTCATGATGCATATAACATGTGTACAAAATAGTTTCACCATGCATATGTATAAGAACCCACCCTGCATAGAAATTACCCCTGACATTTTACTATGCATACAAACCGCCAAAACACACCAAATCAACTACTAAAAAATGCATATAGCATTGCATACAAACATGTATTAGCTGAGGAACAAAAGCATAGAACAGAAACTTGAAGCCACTATGCATACGAAAACACATACTAAAAAAAGACTTTTTTTGAAAACCAAACACAAACATGCATATAAATCAACATTGCATATAAACATGCAAATAGACATTTCGTTCTCAATATCACCATGCATATAAACATGTATGCAACAGTTCCATCATGCATAGAAACCAACCCCTGCATATAAATCAACCTCCTCCCCAATTTTATAAGGGAAATGTCGGCGTCGAGACCCGGGGGTGCCCTAAGCCGACGAGTAAACGTGTACTGCGTGCTCCCTAATCCGAACGGTGATGCAAGATGAACACACAATATTTATCCTGGTTCAGGCAAAGAAGGCCCTACGTCCAGCGGGGGGAGATGACTTGTATTATCTTGCATCGAAGTGCTTGTATAGGGGAAGATACAAGCAAGAGGATGAGAATCAGGGGTGTACAGAGTGAACTGGAACTCGAGCGTTTTGGGCTCTGAAGGCTCTCTTGGGTGTTCGATCGATCCCCCCTTCTCTCTCATACCCGGCGTCCCCTTTTATAGACCAAGGAGAGTGTAACAACCCAAAAATCCGAACTACAAAATTTTTTCGACAAAACCCTGAATGATGTGGTGCGACATGTCATCATCTACTCCTTACATATGCATCAACCCTAGCATGTCATGCATGGCATTCATATGTTGCAAATTAATTAACATCTCATAACCATGCTCTATGTTCACATGTTACATTTTAATGTTTCAATTGTTCAATCATCATGTTGCATTAAAAAGAGTGATTTGGATTCTTATTTGGTTTATGTGTTGATTATTAAAAAAATGACAACATAATATTTATTTTGATAAATAAATATTAAGGGAATAATACCCTAGCATTATTTGGGCCATGTGTGCTCACTATTTTGTTGCACAAATTTAGCACACCATATATATATAAGTATATATAAAAATATATTTAAAAATGAAAAAGAAAAAGAAAAGGAAAAGAAAAGGAGGAGATCGGCCCGAGCAGCCAGCCGGCCCGCACGCGCGCTCGCCTGCGCTCGCCGCTCGACCCCGCGCTGCGCGGCCCAACCAGGCCGACGGCCCAGAAAGAGCCGCGCGCGTCCGCGCGCCGCACCGAGCCTCTGTTGCCGATGAGTCGCTGACGATGGGGCCCCGAAGTGGGACCCACGTGTCATCGCGCCCGCTGAGGTCACCCGACCAGCCGCGCGTGCTCGCGTCAGCACTGTTACCCGGCGTCGCTCCTAAGCAACCTGCCTCGACCGCTCGATCCAGTGTCGCCCCGCATCGACGCGCGCCCGCAAGCCACCTGGACCGACCAGCCTGTGTAAAGTTCCCACGGCCGAAGGCAAGATTCTCCGCGCGCGCGCACCTGCGCTGTCGCCGCAGTGGAACGCTGCCGCCGTAAAGAACTTCGACACCCAGCGCTACGTAGCCCCCTCTCGTTGTTCTCTGGACCCAGATCGAGCCTCAGCTGCTGACATGGACATCCCTTGGCCACTCGATCAAGCAGAAGCCGTGATCGACCGTCCGTCGGCTACCTACCACCGCGTCCGCCCTATAAAGCAAGCACCCCGGCACCCTAGGGTTCCCAGGCCGCCGCCACCGCTCTGGTGGAGCCCAATTCCACCTTGCCAGCCTCGATTGGAGAAGAGCTGAAGGAAGGGGGAAGAAAGGAGTCGGGGAAGAAGAAGAAGCCGCCGCCGGAGTTGGGGAGGAAGACCGTCGACTCGGAGCCGCCGCTGCTGCGTCGGGAGTAGGAAGAAGGAGCAGTACCGCGAGCCGGAGCCGCTTGGACTTGTACCGCACCTCCATCCTCATCGACCCGTCGGTGAGCACCACCATCGCCGCTCTCTCGAACCCTCCGCCGTGCTGCTGGCCATGGCGCTCCGCCGTGAGCGCGTAGGCCCAGGTCGCTACCGACCTCACTGGACACACCCGCACACACACGAGACCAGCCGAGCCTCCTTGGACCACGGCATCAGGAGGATGCCGGAACAGAAGCCGCCCAGTTCATCGCCGCGCGCCAAGCACCGCCGTGGCGAGATCACCCAGCCGCCTTTTCGTTGAGCCTCGACCTCCGTTGTTTCCGGATCCGCGCTCGCCTTGATGAGACGGACCCCTTGCACACCCCAGCTCCGTGTTTGCCTCACCAGAGCACCGACCCGAATCACCTTGTCGTCGACGTGTCAGTACGTTGCCGCTCCAGAACGCCGCCGTTCACCGTCGTTTCCTGCCACCATCGACCACCCTCGAGGAGCAGGAAGAAGCCGGGAAGCTCCGCCGTGACGAGCTGCATCGAGTGGGCAAGATGGAGACCGAGGACCCTCTCGGGGTGCCCTTTGCCGTGCACCGAGGACCTGTCGAAGCTCCGCCATGGGAGTTGCTGCCCGCGCGGACTCCGCCGTGTGTTTTGGTCACCGCCGGCACCTCGAGCAGGTGTTGCGTGACTCCAACAGTCCATCTACGCCACCAATTGGAGCTGGAGTGACTCGGTGTGAAGTGTACATCGAGCGCCGTCGCCATCGAGCCTCCGTCCGCCGTAGAGCTCGTCACCAGAAGCAAAGCTGCCACCCTGAAGCCCGTCAACGTGACCGTCGTGAAGTCCCGAAACTGATGGGCGGGTTAATGGCGCCAGAGATCCTTTGTGGCACCAAGAATCGAGGGTTTCCCCGCCGCCGATCGCCGAGGAGGAACTCCTCGTTCGAGCCGATCTCGTTCGAGACAGATCACGCGCTCGAACCGACCCTCGAGTTTGACCCTTCGACAAACCGACCCTCGAGTTTGACCCTTCGACAAACCGACCCTCGAGTTTGACACCTCGATGCGCCGACCCTCGAGTTCCACACCTCGAGCACCGTCATCCTCGAGCACTGTCCACCATAAAGCACGTCGGCGGAACCAAGCTCCTGACTTGACGACCACCTACGTGTCCGCCTTGACGACCCGAGACGATGCACGGGTTAGCGAAGTCCTGGAGCAGCCCCTCGCCGGATGTTTAACCTCGCCATCACCGGCCGAGCACCATTGTGGAAGCAGAGCAGTTTTCCGTCTTTGACCATGCCCTCGAGAGCATACCCTCGAGAGTATACCCCTCGAGACCATAACCCCTCGAGACCGTAACCCTCGAGACCATGCCCCTCGAGACCGTATCCTCGAGACCGTACCCTTGAGAGCATACCCCTCGAGACCTAACCCTCGAGACCATAACCCTCGAGACCGTAACCCCTCGAGACCATAACCATCGAGACCTTACCCTCGAGCCCTTTTTCTTTTCAGAAAATGGTTAAATCTTTGAAAATTCATATCTAATTCATACGAGCTCAGAAATTTATGATCCACATATCCAAATTTTCTATAAATCGAGCCCTATCTATCTAGGCTATGTTTGAGTGTATTTGGATCTTCTATTTTGCATTTGTTCTTTGTGCTAATCTATAGGGGTCGCTTCCGCGACCGTTAAATCTCGTTACAGGCTCGAGCGAGGACAAGCTTGACGACAGTGACTACCAGGAGAAGTCCGACAGCTACGTCAGTGAAGGTGCCACACACCATCCAACCTCGTAGATCCCATTACGCATGACAACTATAGTATGGCTAGTGCTTTACATTCATGTTGCTATAATGCTATGCCTGTGCTAGGACTGCATGATAGAGTACTTATTTGATGAGCCCTACCTTGTTGTAAACTATCACCTGCTTACCCGCTGTTATGATAGCCACCTGCTTATCTGCTATACTTATATTTCTATACTTCACTCGCTTATATTTTGATGCGACGTGATGAACCTAGGGAAGGCCTGGAGGGTGACAGGCTAGATGTGTGAGTTGATGTTTCAGATGGGCATGTGAGCTGATGATGTTGTATCCGGGTTTGGGGTGGGGCTTACGGCAGGGAGTAGGGTGAGGGTTGAGTCGATCGAGCGGGGATCTACGATAAGCTTTTGGAGCAAGTCTTGCCAGGGAATGGTTCTGGACATTCCCATGAGAGGAGACTGCGGCGGGCTAACTGAGATGTGATGGTGGTCCTTGGGTGTGGTCCTTTGAGAGGTGGAGCCTGGGATGAAGGTGCCGTGGTAGCACGTTAAAAAATAAACCCTGATGAAGATATCCCGGTTTGGTCAAATCTAGGAACTGTTGCGCTGGTATCCGGACCTAGGAATCTCTTGCTTTCCACTCGCTCTCCATGGGGGAGACGGCCGAACCACTGGATAGGTCGATGCCACTACTGCTAGGCGAGAAGTGATAGGAAGGTATATGCATGGGATGGAGCTAACACCCTACCGAGACAATCATGGCACCCCCTTCGGGAGTAGGTACATGGCATGGCATCCTCTATGGGAGCGGATACATGCTCTCTTCATAGTTCTAGTGATCCAGTGCTGGATGGTAGAGTGGCATCGCCTATGGTAGTAGGCGCCCGGAATCTGCCTAGATGCGCGCGTGCATCGATGATGGTTATCTGGTGGATTAGTGAAACCTCTACAGAGTGTATGGTTGATCGATCGATACATATGCCGAATCCTCGGCTATGGACCTTTCCTATGTTTCGCATGCACCGGACTAGTGAGTGGAGTGTTCTACCTTCCTCTGAGTGTGATTTCCGGCCGTGAGCCAGTTTGAGGGCTGCGGGCCGTTGAGGCAAGCCAAGAGGGAGTTGGCTTGTCGACCAGAGTCTGAGAGGGTGTTGGGGGAGATGAGATGATGCTACAGATATGGATGGAGATAGATGAAGGGAATGGGTTTGTGTTTAAAACTTGTTTATTATACTTTTGTTTTATATACTTGAACAATTCATAGGAAATCCCAGCCTTATAGGTTCCTTTTGAGATACCCTTATTTTTGCATCCACTTCCACAAAGCAATGCATAGGGTGGGAGTGTGGCCAGTACAAATCGTACTGAAAATTTGGTTTTAGGTTCAGGGAGTGAGTACTCTTCTGGGGAGTACAGCGAATGAGGGTTTCATGCCTACGCTCAAGTTGGAGAGAAGAAGATAGCTTCCGCACCTCAAGCTTTTATTGTTATGCTGCATGAACTCTGATTCCGCCCCTGTGGCGATGTAATAAGTTATTGTAACTCCCTCTATTTGCTCTCTTTTGTTCGATGTATGGATTATGGATTCAACTGTTATCGGATAATGTGATTTAAATGGTCATATTACACTCCGACACTGTGGATTTCCCTTCGTGGAAATCAAGGTCGTTTCAGAGAGGCACGGGTGTACAGGAAAGCTAAAGATGTCATAGGTGATGACGTCGAGAGGGCGATGCCGATCATGTCATAGCCGCTGTAGAGGCGTGCGCCGGGCATGGCTTGCCCTATAGCGACGTGCTCAGAATTGACGGTTGTCCTCCGGGCGCGTCAGGATGACACCGCAGGTGGTCAGTGAAGGACTCGTGCCCATGCGCGGTCAGGCGGATCCCTGTAGATGTCGTGTCGGGGGTTGTTGGAGCGTTGACTGGAGGCGTCGAGGCTCGACTCGAGGGGTGGCTTGAGGATGCTTGAGGCCCAATTGAGGTGTAGCCACAGGAGTAGTGGTTGGATGGATAAGTTCAGACTTAGGGAATCCAAAGTTGGGGGCTGTCACATAGCGTGTCGAGGGGGCGTCGGAGGTGGAACAGTGCTAGGCATGGTGTAGCAGTACCAGGAAAATCACCGCATGTCCAGGGATGGGCAGTAAAAGTAGAAGTCGACCGTTGTACTCGATCACTGTAATACTGTTGTAGCCATGCGGTTAGGCGAGAGTTGGTGGGAGCATTAAATGCACTAACTCCTGTACGGGGAGTAGGTAGGTCGAGGGGTGGTGTCAGTCGACGGGGGGTCATCTGCTCGGGCAGAGTTCCATTACTCGATGGGGGGTCGTCCGCTTGGGTGGAGTTCCATCACTCGATGGGGGGTCGTCGGCTCAGGGGGAGTTTCGTCACTCGACAGGGGGTCGTCTGCTCGGGCGGACTTCTCTCACTCGAGGGTCCTGTCGAGTGAGAGGCTATCTTGGTTCAAGCGATGCTGCTTGTGGGCTGGCCCAGTGTACTCGGTGTACGCTGGTGGACCTGCATCTCTGTTTGTGGGCTTCTCAGATGATTTTGGGGTTTTATTGTTGGGGGATTAATTCTTCTAGTAAGAGGGTTTAGGGTACCCCTTTATTCAAGTACCCGACAGTAGCCCCTGAGTCTCTGCGTGAGTGGTGGCACCCACGCAGAGGCTCATGAACTGGAGTTGTAGTAGCGGTATTTTCTGATGGGTGTGCGCGAGCGCACCCATCGGGTGTAGCCCCCGAGGCCTCGGGGGAGTAAAATACTCACCCGAGGGCTTTTGTGCTTTTCTCGCCGAATCGTGCTCGAGTGGTCGAGCCCCTGGATGGTTGGTTCCTCTTTCGTCGAGGCCGTCCGGTCACGAGCGAGCCCCTGAGACTCTTTCATCAAGGTCGATCAGGGGCAAGCTCATCTTTTTTCTTTCGATCCTCATGATCCCTTTCATTTGGGAGGAGGGGTTAGAAGCATTGTGCTACTGCTGTTTGGGTGAGCTCCAACGTCTCAGGTGAGCTACTATCGGGAAATTCAAGTAAGAGCTTGTGCCCCATTCGATAAGGGTCGACTTGTGGCCCGGAGGCGCTCTTATCGAAGCAAATCAATGGGTCCCATGGATGCTGACCCCTTTCGATCGGGTTCGGTGACTTAATGCCTCCCTTCGAGGGGATTCCAAAGTGGTCCCTTAGTTTTGCCTTGAATATGTTCGAGGGGGCTTCGAGAGTTTATTCTCGGCAAGGGACTCATGTCAGCTCCCCCCGATCATCCCTCACTCAGGCACTCGAGGGCGACTGTCGAACCCTGACCGAGGGCCAGCCTTCGCTCCCTCGAGGTTTTTATGGGGCCGGAGCCCTCGTTCCTTATCGTGGAAGACACCACCGTGGATAACTCCTCCTGTTCGCTGGGCATGTCCTTTTAGGCGAAAGTCGGTGCGGCGCGGTCATGGAGGACCTGTCTGACGTCCAGCGCTCGCACAGTGGGCGCATGTTTTGGGGAAGATATCGCCATGGTTCACTTCTTTGCCCATTGGGCGCATCTTTTGAGGAGGGAGTCAAAGCGGCGCAGTCGTGGGAGGGCCATGCAATGGCTAGAGCTCGAATATCCCTCATGTATCCTTTGTACACGAAAATCAAGGGGACGGTAGGTAGGCAAAATAAATGCAGGGATTTACCTGTCTCCTAGCCCGATCCGCCCGTAGGTCGTCGTTGCCTATAAATTTGGGGGTTAGGGCTTCATTCGCACCTCACCTCACCTCCCTTCTTTTGTCACCGACGCCACCAGAGAGCCTAGCCGCCCTGCCTGTTAGTGCTTAGAGAGAAAGAGAGCAAAAGATTGGGAACCTCTCCTCCTATCCTTCCATCGAGCAAGTCCACACGGTCGCTATGGCACCGGAACTTCTTTCCCCGGAGGATTGGCTCCCATTGGCCGTTTCGGTGGAGGAGCTCGATGGGTTGGTAGAGGATGGGCTTCTTCACCCCGTCATCTCAGAGGACCGACCAGAGTGGATGGTGCCACCGGAGGAGGACCGGGAGCCGAACCCACCGGAGGGGTACGTGGTCAACTTCGTCAAGTACCACTGGATGGGGTTTGGGTCTCCGCCGAGCCGATTCATGCGGGCGCTCACCCACTTTTACGGGGTCGAGCTGCAGCACTTCTCCCCCAACGGCATCTCCAACATGGCAATCTTCATCGCCGTTTGCAAGGGGTATCTGGGGGTGGAGCTGCACTGGGAGCTGTGGCTCCACCTCTTTAAGGCCGAGCACTTCACCAAGCCGGTGTCACAAGGGGTGAGAAGAACCGTTCGTGTCGGCTGCTGCAACCTCTCCTTGAAGCGGACGAAGTTGTTCATCCTGACGAGACTGTTGTCCAGCCACGACGGGTGGCATGCTCGATGGTTCTACATTTGCAACGACGAGGGCTGGCTGCCCCGTTTCACCAGATGCACCATCGTGGCACGCCCGGAGCACTGGTCTCGTGGCGTGGTGAAGGAGCAGCAGGGGAGGCTAAACCCCCTCCTCGACGCACTGAGGACTCTGCGCGAGCGAGGGCTGACCACCGGGATTGTTGTTTCAGCGTTCCACAGCCGAAGGGTCCTCCTTTTGATGTGGCATCCTTTGCGCTTGGACCAAATGGTCACCGGGGCGCCGCTTGAGGGGTGGCAGATGTTGCTCGAGGTGCTTCCCCTCGACGAGATCGAGAGGCGGGTGCGGGGTGCGGTGGCCGGCTCTTTCGCGCCGTATGAAGTCAACAGCATCCCGATGCTGCCTGACAACAGCCACAACGATCTGGTGAGTATGTTGTCATATTATCCATCAGATTGCTTTCTTTCTTCCTTTCTTTGACTCATCCTCATGCTTTTTATCATGGGTCTAGGCACAACCTCCCATTGACTTCAGGGCGTCGACGCCCCCGGTCAGGGAAGACCAGGCCAATCGTTAGGCGAGGCGTTTCTCTGCCCAGTAGTAGAAGAAAACCAAGGACGAGGAGAAAAAGAAGATGAAGGAGAAGAACCTCGAGCGCTCGATGCGTGAGTAGCGTTGAGCGAGGTAGAGGCGAGAAGGGCTCCCCATCAAGGAGTCCCCCTCGGAAGAGGAGGAGGAGAAGGACAGCGATGACGAGGGGATGGAGGCACGTCTCGATGCCTTGCTGCCTCGAATGGCTCCGGCTGATGCCCCTTCGACACAGGGCGCCGTCGGAGTTGAGAGGCATAGAGGGGGCCTACGGAGGGCCTCCGTGATACAGAGGGAGCCATCGGAGTCTGGTCATTGGCATCGGCCTCGACCGCGACCTCGACATCTGTGGAGGGCCGGGCGTCGAGGGCATCGGAGCAGCCTTGAGGGCAGGGCTTGGGTGACCCTTTCGCTCCAGGGAGGACGTTGTCTCGCTGCACGCGCGGCAGGATGCCTTCGACTCCTTCACGGGAGAAGTCAACCACGTCGCCGTCCCGGGCCAGGTCCTCAGCAGTCGGTGAGCAGACCCAGAGCTGGTCGGCTTTAAAGAAGCATGATGCGCTATAGGCATCATCGGCGGTAGCTCCGAGCAGTTTGGGCTCGAACAAGGGGCCCTTGAAGGGGGCTCGAAGCCCCGAAGCGAATCGAAGAGGTCACCCCTCCTTCCTGTGGGGTAAGTTTTTGGTGACTTGGGTTATTTTTTTGCCTTTCTGTGATGATTTGGTTGCTCACAACATCCTCTGCTTCGTGTGTGGTTCAGGTTCCAGCGCGCGCGGGAGTCGGCGGGCCCTTTCCTTGCTAAGCGCCTCCATAATGACACCGCAGTGGGGACGGCGATGTCGGCTCCAGGCATCGCTTTGACACCCCCGGCGGTGGCGGAGGTTGCCTGGGTCGAGAAGGCCCGTGCAGCCTTGGCTAGAGGCGCTGCTTCTGCCACGGGTTTGGTCGCCCCAGAGCTCACGGCAGAGGGGAGCACAGACCCTAGCCGGAAGCGAACCGACGTGTCTCCCAACACCATCGTGCCTAGGGACGCCTCCGGCGGCCAGCGGCTAGGGTCGTCGGAGGGGTCCCCGATTATCCTCGAGGACGAGGAGGTGCATCCTTCTGCCGGGGATGCGAAGGAGATGACTGCGACCCCTCAGCAGCAGCTGCCAGGTCCAGCATAGCCACTAGGGCTGCACGAGCTGGAGGAGCAGCAGAAGCTGGAGCTGCCACAGCTGCAGCAGCAGGAAGAGTGGCCCAAAGAGGGTCAGACGCAGCAGGGTAGGCCGACGACTAAAGCGTCCCGGCGTGGGGGAGGTCGAGTGGCTGACCGCGCAAATGGCCCTGGTGGAGCAGTCCATTGGGGCGTCGAGCAATCCCGGCCTCCTTGCTAAGAGGAAACAGAAGGCAGAGGGGGCTGGGCCATCAACGGTCGAGGAGAGGGCGGGGTCGCCATTTCCCATACCGGCCGATTGAGTGCTCGAGCGCGGTGGCTCGATCAAGATGGGGGATGTCATCATGAAGGCGGTGCAGGAGCGCATCGAGGCGGAGCTCCCAAACTAGGGTTCAGAAGCCATCCTTGTCCGGGACCCGGCGGATCCCGATGCCCCCATGCTCGAAGTGAACAACCCCGCAGAGGTCGAGCGATGGCCGCACATCGAGAAGTACCGTGCCTGGTTGCAGCATGCCATGAAGATGGCGGTCGACGTCATCTCCAATGACTTGACGTGATGCTTCGGGGTATGTGATCTTTTTTCACGGTGTGGGGGTTAATTGACTTGCTTATCTGATCTCCCCTCTTTTTTGTTGTATTTCTTCGCTTTCAGGCCCTGAAGAGGCGCTCCCAGGCCAAATCCTACTTGATCCATTAGGCAAAGGATAAGTGGGAGCAGGTCCCGGAGCTGTAGGCGGTGGTCAAGGCTGCTTGGGCTGAGGCAGAGAGGGCGAAGGAGGATGCGACTAAGGCTTGGGAGGAGGCAGAGAGAGCGAAGGAGAACGCCTCTTCGGCTCGAGGGAAGGTGGCTCGGGCCAAGGAGGTGGAAGTTGAGGCCAGGAAGGAGACGGGGAAGCTAGAGCCGAAGCCGCCAAGGCCCAGGAGGAAGCAGAGAAGGCACTCGAGGCTTTGGCTGCCGAGAATGCCGCACTAAAGAAAACCCTACAGGAGCAGAGGAAGGACATCATATCAGCAGGCAAGGTGATGGAGGACCTGGGCGTGGAGAGGACAGAGGTAGTCCGTGCCCTGAAGGCGGCCGAGAAGGAGCGCGCCGAGCTGCAGGAAGGGTTTACGACCCTCGAGACCCACGCTACTGTTGCGTCTTCTTCTTTGGCCTTTAGATTTTCTTGTGCCACTTTTATCATGGCTGACCCTTGTCTTACATTTTAGTCCTCGAGGAGGAGTTGGCCAAGGCTCAGGACAGCGCCAAGACGCTACAGGACGCCTACTGGTCCGAGGTGAAGTTTGCCAATACCCTCAGCTACGCGATCACCTCGGTCTGTAATGACTTCTAGGTTGCCCCTCAAGCAGAGGTCGAGGGCGACATACATGGGAACTCCCTCCTCATCTGGCTGTACGAGCTCAACCGCGTCACGAGGGAGCAGATCCGAAATGCACTCCATGTCGGTGTGAAGTGGGCGATGGCAGTCGTGTGCTCCGGCTTCATATACGACATGGAAGTGGTCTCCCATGGTTTTGTCAGCGACCCCTCAAAGACCGATGCTGAGAATGAGGAGGTACACATGGCCTTGGTCGAGGCCACTGAGGAGCCTGGCGGTCATCTAGTGAAGCTGTTCGAGACCGAGGTCCTCCCGTCGGTCGAGGATGATGGCCTGTGAGCCAATCTAGAAAAGAAGACCCATGTAATAGATTAGTTTTTGTAAATTTATGACGGTGTGGCCCTGGGGGCCTTGAAAACATTATGTATGGTATATACATAATTTTGTAAGTTTTAAGTCCTTTTCTTTCTTATCGGCCCGACTGTATTTTCACTTAGCAAAATCGGTGCGCGGTCATGCCCCTCGAAGGGGGAGTGAGTGGATGTACCGTAGCCCGGAGGAATAGGCGATCTTGCGGCTCAACAGCCCTCGACCCTTGGGACACTCCCGTGATGCTTTCAACTAAGTGCCGACACATGTCAAGGCGTGTGAGAAAGAATAGACGTCGAGTTTTGAAAAAACGTGCGAGTTTTTAGGGACTTTGGGGGGTTCCCCCTATACCTTTTCTTTCTTGTCGGCCTGACTGTATTTTCACTTAGCAAAATTGGTGCACGGTCGTGCCCCTCAAAGGGGGGAGTGAGTGGAGGTACCATAGCCTAGAGGCATAGGCGATCTCACAGCTCAATGACCCTCGACCTTTGGGACACTCCCGTGACGCTTTCGACTAAGTGCCGACACATGTCGAGGCGTGTGAGAAAGAATAGACGTCAAGTTTCAAAAAACGTGTGAGTTTTTAGGGACTTCGAGGGGTTCCCCCTATAGCCCCCGAGGGAGGCTTGGCTCCGATGAAACAGAGTCGAGGCTACCTTGTACATGTGAATAAAAAGTTTGAACTTGTAAATGAAAGTACTTATTCATTATGATATGGGAAATGTACAAAGGCATTGAGGCACTAAGGGTAGAAGAAACGTAGTTGTTCAATATTCCATGCGTTGGTGAAGGATTCGCCCTTGTTGTTTGCTAGCTTGTAGGTTCCAGGCTTCAACACCTCGATGATGATGTAGGGCCCCTCCCATGGTGGAGTCAGCTTGTGTCAGCCTTTGTTGCTCTGACGTCGACGTAAGACGAGGTCGCTGACCTGGAGGTCTCTCTTGTGCACGTGCTTGTTGTGGTAGCACTAGAGCTTTTACTGGTACCTCGCGGAGTTGAAGAGAGCCACATCTCGAGCCTCCTCGAGCTGGTCGATGGTGTTGGCAAGTGCTTCCTCGTTCGTCTGCTCGTTGTAGGCCTTTAGTCGAGGAGACCCATACTCGAGGTCGATGGGAAGGATGGCCTCAGACCCATAGACCATGAAGAACGGGGTGAACCCCGTGGCTCGACTTGGTGTTGTCCTTACACTCCATAGGATGAGGGTAGCTCGGTGGCCCACTTCTTCCCGTACTTCTTGAGATGATTGTAGATCCTTGGCTTGAGTCCCTGGAGAATCATGCCATTGGCACGATCGACCTGGCCGTTAGTTCGAGGGTAGGTGACCGTGGACCAATTCACACGGATGTGATGATGGTCGCAGAAGTCCAAGAACTTCTTGCCAGTGAACTGCGTGCCGTTGTCGGTGATGATTACATTGGGGACTCCGAAGCGATGGATAATGTCGATGAAGAATGAGACCGCCTGCTCGGAGTGAATGTTAGTAATGGGGCGAGCCTTGATCCACTTGGTGAACTTGTCGATAGCTATGAATAGATGAGTGTAGCCCCCAGTTGTCTTCTTCAGGGGCCCGACGAGATCGAGCCCCAACACGGCAAAGGGCCACGTGATGGGGATCATCTGCAGAGCATGAGCGGGGAGGTGTGTTCACTTGGCATAGAATTGGCACCCCTCGCATGAGCAAACGAGGTTGATGGCGTCGGAGACGGCGGTCGGCCAGTAGAAGCCCCGCCAGAAAGCGTTCCCGACAAGGGTTCTTGGAGCAGCGTGGTGACCGCAAGCCCCTGAGTGTAGGTCTCTCAGCAGCTTCCTTCCCTCCTCGATGGTGATGCAGCGCTGAAGGACTCCGGTGGGGCTCTATCAATAGAGTTCCCTATTGTCGCCGTAGAGAATGTAGGTCTTGGCCCATCGAGTGATGCACCGAGCCTCAGTTCGATCCTCTGGGAGCTCCCTTCGAACAAGTATTCGAGGAAGGGAGTATGCCAGTCGGGCTCAGGGGCTTGCCGAGGGGGTGACCCCTCGATTTCCATGACCTCGGCCCTGGCCGAGGGGGCCTTGGTAGGAGGAGGGGGGTTGACCGCCTATATTGCTGCTTCTTCCCCAGCGCCTAGATCAACCGAGGTCTCGTATAGGTCCTTGGAGAAAACATCGGGTGGGACAGTACCTCGAGTCGAAGCGATCTTCGCCAGCTCGTCTGCGGCCTCGTTGTATCTCTAGGCGATGTGGTTGAGCTCGAGGCTGTAGAACTTGTCCTCCAACCTGTGAACCTCCTTACAGTAGGACTCCATGTTAGGGTCATGGCAGCTCAAGGTCTTCATGACTTGTTCGATCACGAGTTGCTAGCCGCCATGAACGTCGGGGCACCGAACCCTGAGCTCGATGGTGATGCGCAAGCCGTTGACGAGGACCTCATATTCTGCAATGTTGTTAGAGGCAGCAAAGTGGAGTCGGATCACATAGCGTATGTGGACTCCAAGGGGCGAAATGAAGAGTAGGCCTGCGCCCGCTCCCGTCTTCATCAGTGACCCATCAAAGTACATCGTCCAGAGCTCCGCTTGGATCTGAGCTGAAGGGAGTTGGGTATCAGTCCACTTAGCGATGAAGTCGGCCAACACCTGAGACTTGATGGCCTTCCGCAGTGCATACATAAGGGCCTCACCCATGAGCTCGACCGCCCATTTGGTAATTCTTCCCATGGCTTCCCAGTTCTGGATTATCTCCCCGAGGGGGAAAGATGAGACTACAGTCACCGGGTGACCAAGGAAGTAGTGTTGGAGCTTGCATCGAGTGATCACGATGGCATAGAGCAGCTTCTAGATCTACGGGTAGCGAACTTTGGTTTCCGAGAGTACCTCGCTGACGAAGTACATGAGCCGCTGGACGGGCAAGACGTGCCCTTCTTCTTTTCTTTCGACAACTATGGCCGCGCTGACCACGATGGTTGTGGCGACATAGAGCAAGAGTGGCTCGGTTGGGTTTGGAGGTACAAGAATCGGAGGTGAGGTTAGCATGGCCTTAAGCTTGGCGAGGGCCTCCTCAGCTTCGGGGGTCCATATGAAGCACTCTGATTTTTTAATAGGCGGTACAAAGGCAGCGCTTTTTCTCTGAGTCATGAGATAAAGTGACTGAGGGCTGCGAGGCAACCTGTGACCCTCTAGACGCCTTTGAGGTCTCGGATTGGACCCATCATGGTGACTACAGAGACTTTCTTGGGGTTGGCCTCGATACCGCGCTGAGAGACTATGTACCCTAAGAGCATGCCTCAGGGGACGCCGAAGACACACTTCTCGGGGTTGAATTTGATGTTCTTTGCCCGGAGGCATTTGAACGCGATCTCGAGGTCATTGATGAGGTCGTTGGCCTTCTTAGTTTTGACCATGATGTTGTCGACATAGGCCTCGACCGTTGGCCCAATGTGTTCGCCAAATACGTGAAGCATGCATCATTGGTACGTTGCCCTGATGTTTTGAAGGCCGAAGGGCATAGTTACGTAACAATACATGCCGAATGGGGTGATAAAGGAAGTCGCGAGCTGGTCGGACTCCTTATCTTGATTTGGTGGTAGCCGGAATAAGCATCAAGAAAGGAGAGTCTCACATCCCACAGTTGAATCAACGATTTGATCAATATGTGGTAAGGGAAAGGGAACTTTAGGACATGCTTTATTCAAACTGGTATAGTCTACACACATTCTATATTTCCCATTCTTTTTCTTGACTAGTACAAGATTAGCTAACCACTCGAGATGATGAACCTCCTTGATGAAACCGGCCACCAAAAGCTTGTTGACTTCCTTCCTGATGATCTTGCGCTTCTCCTCGTCGAAGCGACGCAGGCGTTGCTTCACCGGTTTGGACCCGGCTCGGATCTCCAAGGCGTGCTTGGCGACTTCCCTCGGTATGCCCAGCATATTCAAAGGACTCCGTGCAAACATGTCGGCGTTTGCACGAAGAAAGTCAATGAGCACTGCTTCCTATTTGTCGTTGAGGGTGGCGCTGACGATCAGCGCCCTCTCATCGAAGCTGCTTGGGTCGAGGAGGACCTTCTTTATGTCCTTGACGGGCTTGAAGTTGCCGGTGTGGTGCTTGGGGTCGGGAAGCTCGGCGGCGAACGCCTCGAGGGTTGCCGCTAGCATTATGGACTCCTTGACGGCCTCCCCATTCTTGACACACTCGATGTCATAGTCATATGCGTGCTCGAAGGAGGGGCCGACAGTGATCACGCATTTGGGTCCTGGCATCTTGAGCTTGAGGTAGGCGTAATTGGGGATCACCATAAACTTGGCGTAGCCGGGTCATCCGATGAAGGTGTGGTATGTGCCGTGAAACCCGACCACCTCGAAGGTGAGCTCCTCCTTCCTGAAGTTCGCGGGGGTGCCGAAGCAGACGGGGAGGTCGATGCGGCTGACGGGGAGACCCTTCTTCCCTGGTACGATGACGTGAAAGCCCCCGGCACTCGGACTTAGCTTCTCTCTCGGGACTCCTGGCACACGGACTGAGCTTTCGTGTAGATGATGTTGAGGCTGCTGCCTCCATCCATGAGCACGTTGGAAAGGCGAGTGTTGATGATGACGGGGACGATGACGAGCGGGTACACCCACGGACGGGGGACATGGTCTGGGTGGTCATCACGGTTGAACGTGATGGCCGTTTTGGACCAGTCGAGGTAGTGGGGTCCGCAACCCGTGCAAAGAAGACCTCTCGACGCTCCCTCTTGCGCTGTCGGCAGGAGAGTCGAGTCCAGGGTCCCCCATAGATCATGTAGCAGTCGTAGACCTCGGGGAAGCCGTCATCCTTATCGTCGTACTTGTCCTTGGGATCCTCCTTCTTGTCATCCTTCCCGAGGCCCACGCTCTCGAAGTACTTCTTGATCATCCGGCAGTCCTCGAGGTTGTGTTTGGCGAGCCCCTTGTGATAAGGGCACGGCTTTTTCAGCATTTCATCAAAGAGGCCCTTCTCGGGAGGACCTCAGGGCTTCTTGCGCTCGGCGGCAGCCACGAGATCGTCAGGGGCGTCCTCACGCTTGCCCCGCTGGTTCTTCTTCTTCTTGCCACTCTTCTTGGCACCCCGATTCGAACTTTCGGGGTCATCCAGCTTGGCCTCGCGCTTGCCTTGGGTGTCATCGAAGAAGGCGCCAACTGCCTCCTCATCGACGGCATAGTTGGCAACGACGTCCATCAACTCATCAGCAGTCTTGGGGGGTGCGTCCCAGCTCTCATACCAGGTCCTTGCAGGTGGTCCCGGCGATGAAAGCCAGGGTCACATCTTCGTCGGTGATGTGGGGAAGCTCGGTGCGCTGCTTGGAGAAGCGTGGAACGAAGTCGCATAGAGACTCCCCGGGCTTCTGCTTGTAGCTCTGAAGATCCCACCTGTTGCCGAGGTGCACGTAGGTCTCCTTGAAGTTCCCCTCGAACACCCTGACCAGGTCAGACTACTCATGGATTTGGTCGGAGGGGAGCTCCTCGGCCACCTTCGAGCGGTATCCGATAGGAAGAGGGGGAGTTCCTGGATGTTCGCGTGGTCGTTGTGCGCTCTGCCCAACTGGTATGCCAACTTGAAATCAGCTAGCCATAACTCAGGCTTAGTCTCGCCGTTGTACTTGACGAGGCTTGTGGGGGGACGAAAAGGACTCGGTAGCGGTGTCCTCCGAATCGCTCGGCTGAAGACTCGAGGGCCCGGTGGGTCAGGGGTCCGATGCTGGTCCTCGTCGATGTCATAGCGCCCACCCTGGTGTGCACTGTAGTCTCGCGCCTCGGCTTCACCGCTCTTGCGTCTGTGGTTCTCGTTGATGTCGTGGTGTGTGTCTTGAGGCTTGCGGTTGTCGCGGATGCATTCACGGACAGGGACCGCCCTCTTTGGTCGGGGGGAGTCCACCTGATGGACCAAGCCCTGCCTCTCGTGTTGGGAGGGTTCGGGGGGTTGCCCCGAAGCCACCCCTCGACGTCTCGAGGTAGAGCTTTCGGCCTGCTGTGCGGTGGCCACCTCGAGGAGTCCCTGGACCTCCTGCTGGATGCGACGGGCCTCGAGGTTTGAGGGGGCCGGCATGTTGCGGAGAAGCATAGCGGCTGCGGCAACATTCTGGCTGGCGCGATTGAAGACGGGGCGCTCGATCATGTCCCCCCCCGACAATTTGCCGTTGGACATCTCGGGCTCTGGCTCGAGCCCTTCCACCCTGTGGATGTCTACACTCCTGCTCGAGGGTCCGCTCAAGCTGGCACAGACGCTCCCGGTCTTCGTCGAGCTTGGCTCGTAACTCACAGACTTGCATGAGCTAGGCGTCGTGGGCATCCTGGGGCACTCGCGCGTTGTCTGGTGCAGCGAGGGGCTGCTCCTCCTGTCCCACTATGACAAGGGCGCCACCCGTCGCGGCCGTTGCCGCGGGTGTGGCTGTGGGGTTGACAATGTGGTCGCTTGATGCGACTCCTTTGTCGATGTGGAACTCCCGTGTGGGGTCGTAGTACTCGGAGTCGAAGTCAGGACAGCCAGAGTAGAAGACAAGGAACTGCCCACGACACTCCTCCTCCAACTATCATCTCATCATGCCGAGGGTGTAGCGCCTCGGGCCGGGATCCCTTGACGGCCTTGAACACTCTGGGATCGGCGCGGGTGTCTCCAAACGCAGGGTGGTGCGCAGGAGGTGCCTAGGACAGCCCTCGTGAACGCCGAGACTGGAGCATACCGTGGTGGAGTTTGCCTCAGCAGCGTTGTCCAGGCCAAATGGGAACGGACGACGGGCTACGAACAGCCCATGAGGAAGCAAGTCGAGTGACGGTGAGGCCGTGCCCGTCAGAGCAGTCATACTCGTCCTCCTCAGCGAACGAGTTGTGAAGACGAAGTCGGGGTTGGTGCTGAGACCTCCCAACTCTTCCTCCGATCCCAGGCATAGGTCTGCCAGGTTCCCAACCAGGGGCCTTGCATCCTCAGCCGGGAACGAGGAGGTCAGAGCGGGTGTCGTCTCAGAGTGGCGATGATGGTTGCGCCGGTCGCGCCTCCTCCTGGGGGGAAGCGTGGTGGCGAGATCGGCGAGGGGCCCGTCACGGGGACCGGAACCGCTTCCGCTCATGTTTTCAATTGAGAGCAGGATCATGTCATGGTCGTGGCCTAGCGACATGAACTCCAAACTCCCAAACTAGATCACCGTAGCGAACGGAAATGAAGGCACGGAGTTTGCCATCCGGAAAGTGGTGGGAAATGCTGGTGGCACGTAAACTCCACTACCTGGCGCGCCAACTGTCGGCGTCGGGACCCGGGGGTGCCCTAAGCCGATGAGTAAACGTGTACTGTGTGCTCCCTAATCCGGATGGTGATGCAAGATGAACACACGATATTTATCCTGGTTCGGGCAAAGAAGGCCTTACGTCCAGCAGGGGAGAAGACTTGCATTATCTTGCACCGAAGTGCTTGTACAGGGGAAGATACAAGCGAGAGGATGAGAATCAGGGGTGTACAGAGTGAACTAAAACTTGAGCGTTTCAGGCTCTGAAGGCTCTCTTGGGTGTTCGATTGATCCTCCTTCTCTCTCGTACCCGGCGTTCCCTTTTATAGACCAAGGAGAGGCACGGGTGTATAGGAAAGCTAAAGCTGTCGTAGGTGATGACGTCGAGGGGGCGATGCCGATCATGTCGTAGCCGCTGTAGAGGCGTGCGCCGGGCATGGCTTGCCCTGTAGCGACGTAGTTGGAATCGACAACCGTCCTCTGGGCGTGTCAGGATGACACCGCAGGTGGTCAGTGAAGGACTCGTGCCCATGGGCAGTCGGGCGGATCCCTGTGGATGTCGTGTCGGGGATTGTTGGAGCGTTGACTGGAGGCGTCGAGGCTCGACTCAAGGGGTGGCTTGAGGACGCTCGAGGCCCAATCGAGGTGTAGCCATGGGAGTAGTGGTTGGATGGATAAGATCGGACTTAGGGAATCCGAAGTTGGCGGCTGTCGCGTAACGTGTCGAGGGGGCGTCGGAGGTGGAACAGTGCTAGGCATGGTGCAGCAGTACCGGGCAAATCACCGCACGTCCAGGGATGGGCGGTAAAAGTAGGAGTCGACCGTTGTACTCGATCACTGTAATACTGTTGTATTCATGCGATTAGGCGGGAGTTGGTGGGAGCATTAAATGCACTGACTCCCGTACGGGGAGTAGGCGGGTCGAGGGGTAGTGTGGGTCGAGGGGTAGTGTCAGTCGACGGGGGGTCGTCCGCTCGGGCGGAGTTCCGTTACTCGACTGGGGGTCGTCCTCTCGGGCGAAGTTCCGCCACTCAACGGGGGTCGTCCACTCGGGCGAAGTTCCGTCACTCGACGGGGGGTCATCCGCTCGGGCGGACTTCCCTCGCTCGAGGGTCCCGTCGAGCAAGAGGCTATCTTGGTTCGAGCCATGCTGCTCGTGGGCCTGTCCAGCGTAGCTCGGTGTACACCGGTGGACCTGCATCTCTGTCTATGGGGTTCTCGGATGATTTTGGGTTTTATTGTTGGGGATTAATTCTTCTAGTAAGAGGGTTTAGGGTACCCCTTTATTCAGGTACCCGACAGAAAAATTAGATCCTTACCAATCCGATGATCACACAACAATAATCATATATGCTATATATATATTATATTGCATATATGATTGTTGTTGTGTGATCATCGGATATATCATTGACGACGCAAGGTAGACGATCGAAAGAAATCAGCCCTGGCCATGTCCGACCTGCACAAATAGGCACCGGGCACGTTGGTACCTGGAGCAACACGCATGCAATACTATTATTAGGTATTCTTCTCAGCTCGATCGCCGTCGTTGTTCCTGTGCTTTTGGGCAAAATACTTAGATCGATCTCGTGGAGAATATAATATAGAATGATTCACACCAAGACAGTGACCCCTGCATGCTGATGATTCACAAAGTTAAATCAATTTCGTAGCACGGTGATATCAATCAGCTGGAATATAAATAGAAATAAGTTTGGATATGATCATGATATTGTCAAATAAAGAACACGCCATGTCATCTAGAAGTCGTCGAAGATCAACGCGTGGTGCTTGGAAATAATCGCATGCATGGATCGCTCAGCCGTACAATAATACACTCGTGTTCCAGCTAGACAGCAGCCTGCACTCCAATAATAATTCCACGGAAACGACATACAAGTCCACTACTGGCTGGGCCCGGATCGATTAGAGAGAGACGACAATGATTGGATGAAGATATGATTAATATTAGCACACAAATTAAATGATCCACGAGGCAAGCACTACTGACACAGTGACACGTACATGTGTCGGTCCACGACGCCCTGACACGGTCGGTATCTCGATCGACCACGCGCGCTGCTGACTTGGACTCAATTTGTGGTGGACAGATCGAGCTGCAGCTAGCGTGGTAACGTACGGAGTAGGTATAGCTAGCCATATATAGTAGGTAAATAAATAAACTAAACCTAGCCCTTTTTTTATTGCAGTACGTTTGACTATATAAATTAATCAAATTTCACGTATCTACGTCACGTAACTGAGACTGAATGATTATTGTTGTCACGAAAACAAATGATTATTACCAACCTCTCCGATCCATCCGTTCGCGGTAATAATTGAGAGCCTAAACTTTTCTTTTAATGTTTGATGACAGTTCGTGTCTTGTGTGTTGGCTATTATTTGTAAGTACGACGAGTAGATTAAATTAAAGTATACTTCCCATGCCTTTGAATTTAAATAAATGGATTTCTATAATTGTTTAAGCTAAACTTCTAGAGAAAAATCATCAAGATTTATGACATCAAATTAGTATCATTAAATATTATCACAGAATATTCTTTTTTCATACTGTGATCATTTTGTGTCATACATCGCAGATAGTTAGAGAGAAACAAACGTTTGACTTAGAGCAAAGCTAACACGACGTATAAATACAGTCAAATGGAGTACACAACCAATAATGACAGATACAATAGCCACAGAAACGAAATTTAAAAAAAAGCACTGATTGAGCAGGTGGCATCAATAATTACACCCTGGTTTTGGGTCTGAATTGACACAATTGTCGGACTGACGACACTCTGACAGATTGTATGTCCTTGATCATTGGTTTTGTTTACGTACGAATAATGTGCGTGCATATATATGAGAACTGGAATATTCGTTTTCGTGTGCTGTTGAGAGTTGAGACAAGCTAGCTAGTAAGTGTGAATCGACTCCAAAGTATGTGTGTCGTCGTCCCAGTACACACCAAACTACTCCAAACCATGTGTGCCGTCGTCCCAGTACACACCCGAACTAACAAACAAGCAAGCATGTACTATACATATGATGAATATATGATGTCTATGACGACGACATTACTACCCGCGGCGTGCCATGCAGGCTTCGAACTGGAATAAAATGGATGCAGGATGCATGTCTGGCCAGACGATCGAGTTTCTTCTCGGGAAGCAAACAAGCTCGTTGTTCGTCGTTTATAACTGTTTCAAACAAGGAATCTAATGAGCAGACGCTGGTTCTGCCACAAACATGCCATGATCCTGTGACCTGACTGCGCTATACGTTTTGTCCTCGCCATGGTTCTATGTCTTCTTTCATCCCTGCTCCTGGATCGGATCTGTAAAATAAACGTAGCGGATGTTTTATTACGAAGGGGGGAAAAAACGTACACTAGCACCTTTTTTCCTTTAGCTTGAAGCAGTAACACGAAGACCACATCCTATTCTAAAGGAGAATTTGCCGTTGACACGAATGTCTTACTCCTTTGTTCCTAAATAACTATCATTTTCGTCGTCTCACAAGAAATAACTTTGAATTATACATGATTAATATCACTAGATCGTTAACTTTATTTTCATAATAAATCTATTTAAAAATAAAATTAAAGTGGAGCACGTATTCCGATAGAATCTAGCCAAAGTAAACAAAAATACGGATAGTTGTTTAAGGACGGACGGGGACAAGCTAAAACTAACTACACAACCGTCAACCAGTAATGATGTACGGATGTAATTATTAGGCATGCAGACGAAGTTACAAAACAGGGCAGCAGGTGACAATGATTTGAATTATTGATTTGACAGTATTGATGGACTGACAGAATATGTAGGGCCTCGGTTGTTGTTTTACGCTTTAGAATACGTGTATGCGGCCTGAAATTTATTTTCGTATGTGTTGTTGATACTGCAAGTTGATTAATAATTAGACATTATTATTTGGATGTATTCGATTTCAATTCAATCTATGTTAAAGTGGATTGAA
>CM041633.1:4233495-4245193 GCA_023333625.1 Bothriochloa decipiens
ACCGTGTCGTCGTCGTCCCAATACACACCTGATATCTATGACGACACAACTCGAGACGTGCCTGCCCATGTGAGTTTCTTGGGTCAGGAAGCACGTACTGGGGATCGCTATTGGAGTAGCAACAAGATATGTCATGGTCATGTGGGTTATTCCCTCATCATCACGACGTATTGTGTGCTGTACGTTTGTGCTCGGCATGGTTCGTGCATGGCGCGGGGTCGACGTTCATGCATGGCCGGTGCCTTTTGGGTAGCCAACTACACTTTTTTTTATTATTTTTTAAACTTGACATAATCTTATTTACAATGATCTGCTGACTTATTTGAGACCTGACTTCATACCGAGCTTTAACGAGCCTAGCTAGCTCAATGAGCTTTCGTCTAGCCTTTCTTTAGTCGTGCTCAACGAGCAAATGTTATTACCAAGTGAGAAAATAGCTCTTTTTTTTTTCCTTCACGTTCATTGCAGTTACATATATGTAGGAGGGAAAGGTTTGTTATTACCAACAAAAAGAAAAGAAAAAAGGTTCATTTTTCCTTCAGTTTCATTTCAGTTTGTTTTTAAAAGGGCACTAACATCGTTTCAGTTTCAAGAAAATCAGGTCCTTTTTTTTTTTCCTTCGGGTTAGTTTCAGTTATTTGTTTGAAGTGATCTGATTAAAAAGTTACTTTTATCTTTCAGGTTATACTAGCAAAAGTGGTCGTGCATTGCAACGGGAAAAAATAGTATATATCATAGCGCTCCCATGGAACTTCACATATCAAGACCTTGGAGACAAACAATGTATATGTTTTTGTGGAGCTCTTGACACGTCATCGAGCTCATACTCCTCATGCTCAAGCGTCTGGGAGAGCGCTCTCTCCAGCTGAAGCACCCGTGCCCACAGGGTTGGTTTGTCTTTGCGGAGCAGACACCGGCTTTGACGATGCTATGAATGTTGACGAGCAACTGCATGATGAAGCTGCTAGTGCGGTGACGGAGGTGGAACAAGATACATGATTGGCAATTTTAAGTTCTAGGTTGCCAAGAGGTATACCTCTTTGGAACAATTGGTTCAAAGAGTGGAACCTAATAATCCTTAAGAATTTGGAACGGTATCCATGCTATTAAACGTGGATCATAAGTTGTGATATTTATTTAGTTTTTATAAAAATATATTTATTTAGTAATTAATTAACTAATATAATTTAAATTACATGTAGAATATTAATCTTAATAGATTTGTCATGAATGCTTGTCTCGACTGCAGGCCCAATTGAATCAATAGTCGCATTAGGATGTCTTGCAGGCTTTAGTATATTTTTTCTTCCATTGCAAAACGCATATAAATTATTTAGATATAAATATATCATATATGTGGTTTGGTATTTTACTGTTTCTTTTTTGCAAGACTTAAAAGCAAAAGGAAAAAAAAGGCTTGTATGGGCTTGGTCCAACTTACAACGATCTCGACCCTACTCTAAGGATTCAGCCCAGGTTAAAAACGGACCACCTAGAGAGGCGCATTCGAATCTAAATATTTTATATTAGGAACTTGATATGTTTCAACAACTATTAAAAGCCCTTCCATATTTTCTTCTTTCTATCCTCTATACGTCTCGAACCTCATTTTTTTTCTTTTATTTTTCCTACTAATCTCTGCATACATGGACACGGTTCCGACCGAGCCAAGCGAGCATAAAAAAGAGGTGGAAAAGATTTGATGCCATCTTGTATTGTGGGGTGCGAACACACCCACATGTTGTTGATCAGCACAGGCCCCATCTTGCGTTGCGGGGGCCCGGGGCGGACAAGGCCGATGTTGTTGATCGCTGATATTCATTATGTTGATTTCTTTGTGAAAATTGGAGTAGTGGAAATTGGAGTAGTGTTGTCTTGCCGTCTAAACTTTGGCTATTTTAAATTTTGTTGCTTTTGCTCTCTAGGGTTGTATATAGTTATAGAGTTGTAGGATTGTTTTGAACAAGGAACAGGTACTATAAGGACGTAGTCTTATACGGACTTGGATTAATATATACGGACAGAAATGCAGGTATTGAAACATACGGACATAAATTAAGGCACAGGTATAGAAACAACGGACAGTCCTATACGGACTTGATATATGCAGACGTACTTGGATAGTTGGATTAGTATGAGGACGGGGAAAAAACCTACAGAAATTTAGGCAATTTATTAATTATTAAAAAAAGCCTGCACCTCGCTGTCAATTTTCTCGTGAAGAAGAAACAATGGATTTTTTTATTTGATTAGATGATGCGTCCTTGCCTTATTAAGGGTAGGTATAAGAGACGTGAGTGAGTCGATTTAAATTTGGATTTGCACTGTATCTCTGACCGGAGACGTAACTACATACGTAGTCACGGAGAGAGGCCACAGGCGGACAGAAAATTGCTGGCGAACAGAAAACATGTTGGAAATTTCGGTGATTAAGTATATGGGTATAGATTTTAGTTAGTTTGTTGTCCCTAAAAAGCTTTTTTCCTCTAGGTTCATTTCAGTTACAAATATAGTGCTTGTGCTAACGCCACGATATTATTTTAGAGATGTACATAAAAACAACCAAACAACGATTTTTTTATAGTTTAATTTTTACATAATTATATTTGAGCATGTATACAATTCAAAAATCCTTAAACATCTAATTACATTCTTCCCAAGTCCTTAACATGTAAGGGAGATCTTCAAGGAAGCTATCAAAAATGGAACAACAAAAGAATCATGCCACCAGCGTCAACCATTTGAGTTGACTTTCAAATTTACGAAGCAAATATTAACCTGCAAGTATATTGCAAGATTGTGACACATTCTAGTACATACTGCAGTGAGCACTACTTATCCAAGCTACATTACATAATATCCAGTCTTTTAAAATAAATAAAAAGGTGAAAAGTAATACACTTCTCTCCTTTGCGCTTACAAGCCATGATAGCACCACCAGCACTCACAGAATACGTCTCCCTGAAAAACACACTAAAATTTTGTGAGGATTCTAAGCCAGGTCTCTCTGTCCAAGAATTTAATAAACAAATTTCGTACTGAAACATGCAACCATGCAAAGAGCAAAAGCCTTGTATGCGCATACAAGAAGTTAACAGTAGCACTTAGCTACTATAAATAACTTGAGATAAAGCGTACATGTTACACAAGGAAGAATCTAATTTTAGGTTAGTGATTTCTGGAGCCATCAACTATCACACGCAGCACTGGCATTTGACAAATGTGTATACCTGAATCATGAGAATGGATTGCGCAAGGATCGCCTCCATGCTCAGCTACCCAAACTCCATGAAACTACATGACCTGTTGCAACAGCTAGCTTGTGATTAATCAAGGATTAAAATATTGAGAACAATCGATGAAAAACCTAATAACACACCAATAAGGCATCCACCAAGCTGCTGCTGGTAAACTGAAAATTGCAGAATTCAGCTGGCATCAGGCCATGAACAAAAACAAGAGGAAACCATGAGCACACAGCAAAGCAAGAGGCAGTAGACCATCAAAAATCGGGATCCAGAAATCCGGTATTAAATATAAAACACAAAACGAAATGTGTCATCCTCGCGTACCCACATCTGCAATTGTCCCTACCGCCGCCATGGGACTGGCCACTGGTTGTTTCGATGAAGGACAGGAGCTTGCTGTCGCTAACCTTGACAGACACCAGACCATCTTCCTGACGACACCCCAACCTCTCACCACCTCCATCTCAGACTTTGTTATAGGTGCTTCAGTGTGCAAAAGAACTCATTGTAACAGTTAGATAAGAGATAATCCAAAAACCTTTGAGTGACAACAAAAAGTTACTTTTGTCCTGCAGGTTATATTTCAGTTTGTTTGTTGTCCCTAAAAAGCTTTTTTCCTCCGGGTTCATTTCAGTTATTACCAGAAAAAGGGTCCTTTTCCCCTCCCTTCAGGGTTTTGGTGCTTATTTCCTTCAGGCTAATTTCAGTTCGTTTGTTTTCTCTAAAAGGCTCTTTTCCTTCGGGTTCGTTTCAGTTATTACCAGAAAAAACAGTCCTTTTCATCCCTTCCTTCAGGGTAATAAATTTCAGTTTCATTTTTTCTTTTAAAAAAAGATGTTCCCTTTTTCTCTGGCGCTGCAGTGCTCTGATTGCTATCTGCCGTGCGAGATTCCCGGCGCGGTGGCCGGTGAGGTGGCAACAACGGCGACTCAGCGTCTCAGGCCACCACAGTGTGCCTGCAGACACTCTCCGCAGCATACGTGCACGCCCGGCCGCCGGACCCCTACTGTCGGCGTCACCGTCGCCGTCGGCGACATTAAGCATCGGCCAGGCCAGCAGGCGCCGCTGTCGCGAGTGAATAAACGTGCCAGCTCTCCCTCCAAGCCTCCGTCGCCGTCGCGGCGGCCGGAGCTAGCGGAATCGTCCGGCGACGGACCAATCATGCACGCACGCCTGCGCACCGGCCGCACGCCGCACGCCGCACGGACGCGCAGTGCGCCACGCGGCCGCGACGGCGCGCGGCGATGGCAGCATGGCATGGCACCACGTCCGTCCGTTCCGGTCCGGTTCGATGTGGACGGCTCCGTACCAGTCGCCTGCCATCCATGGAGCCCACCACCTCTGGCTGACATCGCAGGCCACTCCTTTTTCTTTTGGCATCTTGTCCGTTTTCTCGTCAGCTTGTAGAGTCCATGTGGTGGATGTAAGCAGTTCGAATTCATTCATTCCTTCCTTCGTTCCGGCCGTCCTTCGTCTTCGTCTTCGTCTTCGTCCCCCACCTCTCGCTCCATCTCCATCTCCATCTCCCTCCTGCTCCTCTTGCTGCTGCCACTACGCCCAGAGGCCACCAAGCTGCCTTGACATCAGCACAGCAGCAGCCTCCCTGTCCCCGAGGCCCGAGGCGGCGGCACCCAGCTCCATCTTCCTCGCCCCCAGCAGCCGCTTCGCGGGATCCTTTTCAGTCTTCACCACCAGAGCGGCAATCTGCCTCGGACTCGTCCAGCTGCCGGAGCTCCATCAGCTACCTCTATCTGCCTGTAAGTTCCCTTTCCCCTTCCTGGCGGCCGCGCTGACGACGCTCTCCGCCCTCGCTATCTGCCTCCAACCAGTCCCTACGCTCTGTGCGCGCGCGCGCTCGCTCCCTCCCTCCCAAATTGAGTTCCTTTCGGTGTTTGGATTGGATTAGCAGAGAATGGAATTCCTTCCCTTCTTCTCAGAGTTCCAGTTCCAGGGCCTAATTACCAACCAAAATGGAATTTCTTTTCATATTTTCGGTTTACAACAACAAAAAATGGGAGTTTGATTTGTTTTCCCATCATCCACCGCCTGAAATCCGGCTTGCCTCTGCTGAATGTCTCCTCCGTCCGCCGCCTCCCCTGCTGGTTTCAGGGCCTGAAAAATGTCGGGTTTTGTTTTTCCTGCAGGCATGTTTCTTTTCTTGGGGTATTTGGCCCCAACTTGTAGTACGAATGGAATTTAGTATAGGAATATGGATATGAATATGCCCCTTGCCTGCTATCTTGGGTATGACGACTCACTGAATATTCAAATGGATTGCCTATAACTAGCTTATCTCTGCAGTTCCCATCGTGTCTGATTGCCACACATAATATTCTGTCCAGATCCCAAGAAGGCAAAGCCAAAGGATTATCCAGTGAGCGAGCGAGAGAGAAAGAGAGAGGGAAAAAACAGCTTTTCGATTTCGTGAGGTCTTGTCTAGTCTAGGTACTTAGCAGCCCCATGCATGAACTGAATTGTTCACCAATTTCCTCATGACTTGCTTGCATGCTTATGCTTCCTGTGGGGAGTGGGAGAGCCGGAGAGGAGTAATAAAACAACAATTTGGGGCGCCTTCTACTTCTGCAGGTCAACATAACAATTGACTACTGCATATCATTGTCCCTCCGTGGTTTCACCAAAGAGTAGACGACATGGAGCATGCTGAATGCATCACGCACGCATCTTGATTCAACTCGTGTCTATCTATCCTGCTGCCGTCTTTTTCACCGTGAGCTGTGAAGTAAAGCCTGTAACAATCTGGGTGAATTTTTTTTTCCACGCAGGACAGTGAAACCACAGGACCAAGCGTAGAAGATTCCCGATCTCCTGGGTGTTCCATTCCATCCCCGAGGGGGTGAGAAGGCAGGGAATGAGTACAACCAAGGTGAAGAGACGTGTGGGCAAGTATGAGCTCGGCCGCACCATAGGCGAGGGCACATTCGCAAAGGTCAGGTTCGCGAGGGACACGGTGACTGCTGAAGCTGTAGCCATCAAGATCCTAGATAAGGAAAAGGTACTCAAGCACAAGATGGTTGAGCAGGTGAGGTCGCTTCCAGTCACATACTTTGAATTATTGCTGTGTTTTTTCTTTCTTTCTAAAGTTTGGTGGTGTTTCACATCTCCTTGATTGTGGGGTCTGTCTCTGTCCCCGTCCCCCCTCCCTCCTGTAGTGTCTCTGGTTTTGACTAGTCTTAGTAGTCTACTATGGACTTAGCACTTTGTTCAGCACTGGATTAGCAGTTCCTTGTTGGTGAAATGTTTACATGCTTGATTGAATGCAGATTAAGCGGGAGATCTCGACGATGAAGTTGATCAAGCACCCTAACGTCGTCCGCATATACGAGGTTCCTTTGTTGGACTTTTAGTTGATCTTACAAAGTTATTGATCAGAAAAGAAAATTCAGAATATTTCCTAGCATAATCATTTCGTGTGCACAATTTGTTTTCGCTGGGAGCATGCCAGATTGATGCTTTCATTAATTTATAGGTGATGGGAAGTAAAACAAAGATCTACATTGTGTTGGAATTTGCTACCGGTGGCGAGCTCTTTGATACAATTGTAAGTGACATGCACATTGCCCATTCCAGTATATGCTATACCCACCACCGCCTTACTGTTTCCATGCCCACAGAGTTCAATGCATCACCCACATATTTACATTACTTGTCTGTGTTCCTCATTGTAAAGGTTAACCATGGTCGAATGAGGGAAGATGAGGCAAGGAGGTACTTCCAACAATTAATCAATGCAGTTGATTATTGTCATAGCAGGGGTGTGTATCACCGGGATTTAAAAGTGAGCTCAGTTTCTGTTTGTGTTTTTCTGCAATTGAGAACTCTATTTCAGAATCTAAACTATGATACTTGCAGCCTGAAAATTTACTACTTGATTCATATGGAAATCTGAAGGTCTCTGACTTTGGGCTGAGCGCGCTATCTCAGCAGATCAAGGTAACAACTTCTTACTTGCATTCCTCCAAGTTACGAATGAGTACATGAGTAAGAGTAACTATAGGGTGACACACATTGTGCTAAAAATAACCATAGCCCCTCAAGCTTGAAAACCTTGAGACCCCTCAACATATTTTTAAGCATGTTTCTTGTCTCTTTTATCTTGTTCAGGATGATGGACTGCTGCACACGACTTGTGGGACTCCAAACTATGTTGCACCAGAGGTAATGCCAGAAAAGTATATAAAATGAATCAGCAATGCATATTATAGTTATAGAAAAATCAATGCATATTATGGAAATTACTGTTTATTAGGAATCGAGTCATTTAAATGTCTATATCAACTTCGTTATAGGTCCTTGAAGATCAAGGCTATGATGGTGCAATGGCTGATCTGTGGTCATGTGGAGTTATCCTGTTTGTTCTGCTAGCAGGGTATTTGCCATTTGAGGACTCTAATCTCATGACTTTGTATAAGAAAGTGAGAATTTCATGGCTTTTAGGTCACCGCTGCAGTCTTTCTTATTCATGCTTATTTGACTTTACCCTTCTTTTCCTGGCAGATATCAAATGCAGAATTTACATTTCCACCGTGGACATCTTTTCCTGCCAAGAGGTTGTTAACAAGAATCCTTGATCCAAATCAATGACGGTATGCCAGAGCACAAAAGCTGCTTGAAAACAAAAATATTAGTGAAGCAATCCTAAGATAATGGAATAGAACAGATCTGCATTCACCATATAATGTATCCGACAGTAGGCTCATAAATCACCTAATGCTGCCAATATCCTTTAATTAATTGGAATTCTGGTCTATCCAGTATTTGTCATGTAACTCAAATTAACACAAATTTTAGAAGTTCCTAATGTAATTATGAGTGTGCAGCCACTGTTAGATGCAGTTGAGTTAAAAAAAAAACATCAGTTTTGTATTAGAAAAAAGTATATCAAAATGAAACCTTTTGTGTCAGTAAAAAATTGCAAATTTGCAACTTCCAGTCGAGGATCGCTTGAGACTGTGATGAACCTGAGTCTGGTTTGAAAATGAATGAGCCTTCATAATTTTATCTTACTCCATTGGATTAGACTCACATTTTGGTAAACCATGGCAGAGAATAACAATCACTGAAATATTAGAGGACGAGTGGTTCAAAAAGGGCTACAAGCGCCCAGAGTTTGATGAACAATATGACACCACATTGGATGATGTGGATGCTGTCTTTAATGATTCAGAAGTGAGTAAATGGTGCATTTTTAGTTTCCTTCTCGTGCATAACGTCACAGATTTTACTCACCAAGTAGTTTTACAATTGTTATTTGCCATCATTCAGGAGCACCATGTGACAGAAAAGAAAGAAGAACCAGTAGCTCTGAACGCATTCGAACTGATTTCAATGTCAGCAGGCCTAAATATTGGAAACTTATTTGACTCAGAGCAGGTAAACTATGTTCCTTAGTGCTTTGTAGTATCCTAGAACTTCTAAATTGCAATGTGCAATACCTTAAATCATCATGATTTTCTAAGGACATTGCCTGCTGTGTGGCGTGCATTTGGTTTCCTTTGAATTATGCCAGTAAAAGTCAATTATAAAATTATAATGGATGTTGCAAGCTAATTCTAGTTCTATATGCCTATGTGGTCAGAACATTAGTTCTTACTGTTGTTTCTCAGTTTAATGTAATTTTTTTAATGTAATCTCAGTTTAGGATTTCGCATCATGGTTTTACAACCTTACTATTCTGTAGTCTCTACTCTAATTTTTGGATGCTATCTGCAGGAGTTCAAAAGAGAAACAAGGTTTACATCAAAATGTCCACCCAAAGAAATTGTCCGCAAGATTGAGGAAGCTGCAAAACCTCTAGGCTTTGATGTTAAGAAGAAAAATTACAAGGTACCTACATGTAACTCTAATAACTTCTTATTTGAATATTTTCTTGAGGCATGACTTCTCGAAATGAATACAAACTTTGGATACATCTTTCTGCATTCTAAAAGTTCTCTTTTTCATTGTGTAATCAGTTGAGGCTCGAAAAGGTAAAGGCAGGGAGGAAGGGAAACCTCAATGTTGCTACTGAGGTAAAGCTTAATTGTTTTCCTCAACTGCAGTCTTCTTTTTGTAAACTTCTCCTGCCTAACATTTATATGCATATTGATTCAGATACTGCAAGTTGCACCCTCCCTTCACATGGTAGAAGTCCGAAAAGCAAAAGGTGACACTCTGGAATTTCATAAGGTAACTATGAGGCATGCAGATCATGTCAATAAAGAAACATATGTATTCATGTACATTTCAGGAGCTGAATCATAAGCTGATTAATCCCTATCCATCTGCTTGTCCTCGTTTGAATTCACTGAGTTACTGTAATTTCATAGTTTGTTTTGTTCTTTCAGCATCTTTTGTTTGAACAGTAATTTACTTAAATGTGTAAGCTGTAATTCTCTGCAGTTCTACAAGAACCTTTCCAAGACATTAAAGGACGTCGTCTGGAAATCCGACGATACTCAGACGCTACATGCTGCTTAGCAGAACCACGGAAGAGGAAGGATGGCAAACTATTTGTGTACTATTCTTCCAAGCAGTTCCTGTTTCCGTAGCCTGTACTGTGCACTGCATTCTGCATGTAATGGTGGAAGGCCTGGAAACCGTGCTGGTACTCCGCCATTGTTGTAAATGCTGCATTTTGAGAGATTCAGTTGCTTGCTGTAGTTGAAGGGAAGTTCATTGAGTAGGTTTTGAGCATGTGAGTTTTGTATATCCGTATATGCCTATGAGTCATGTTGAAATACACTATGATCAGAATCTGCGAAATCAAGCCCAATATGTTCTTGCTATATCTTGCCCCGTTCTTCCGATCTAATTCTACCTTTTTTTTTCTTCCCGTTCTTGCTAGAATTTTTTGTTCATCCTCAAATTTTGCATGAAGACGGATGCTATCATCATCAATCTATTCATAATTTTGGTGAATTTGAAGAACTTTTTTTTTTTAGAATCATTCTGGGCCGTAGAGTCTCATGTTCTGCTTCCTGGGCCTCAAACCAGCTGTGGCTCTCGGCCCAGCCTTCCCTTGTTCATCCTTGTGTTTCCCGCTGTCAGCACCTTCTCTGACAGATGCACACACTGTGCCATGATAACAACACAAAGTGTGGCCGGCTACGTACGCAAAAAGTGAGAATTAGCATACCATAATATATTTTATCTCTCTACTAGAGGAAGATTGTGCAAGGAGAATCTAAAAAGTGATATCTGAATACGTGACAATCTTCTTTCGATCTCTTTGTAGATGAATGAACTCGTCAAAAGTTGATGCCGGCGCGGCGATGTGTTGACGGCTTGACGCATCGTCAGTATTGCTCTATCTCAGTCGCTCGTCCCGGTCCTCGAGCTCCGGCCGGAAGAGGATAGCGCTAGGTTAAGCGATCCAGTAGTAACTCAGGATCACGGCAGCTCCAGCTGGTTGCCTTCCGGCTCCGGCGATCTGGATCCCCATCGCCCCGCGGACCTTCTTGGCTCCCGGAGCTGCGTGTCCTCGCCCACTAATAAGCGCGCCGCCGCCGCTTCCATTTGGCCGGAACTTCTGGCACCTGGCGGTCTCGTGTCTTGCTCTTGCCTCTTCTAACATCCATCACCGCCGGCGGCCGAGCCTACTCCGGCCCCTCGCATGCCGTCACACGGTGAGGCACAGCCGGCCCGTCAGTCTTTCATTCCCCACCTTTTTCCATTAATTACCTGATTATTAGTGACGACATTACTAAAATAATCTCCTGCGGCGCCCCTGATCGGATCAGTAGAACAGATCTCGTCCAGATCGGAAGATGGTGCTGGGCCCGGGCCGAGTGGGGCGCCACCGTCAGCGTCGGTGCAGCAGGTACTGCAGCTGCTACGCCAAAACTCTCCGCATCATCAAGGTAGTATTTCAGTAGGGGTCATCTCATTCAACAAATATGGTTTTTCTTATTGTATACATAGCAGAAAAGCCACAACGTGGATCATTCAAGAAGTGGAGTGCCAAAGCACATACCATTCCTTTTATTAGAAGAAATTACAAATGGCTTCTCTAATGAGCGGAAACTTGGTAGTGGCGCGTATGGAAAAGTCTATATGGCAAGGTTTTTTTTTTTGTAAAAAAGAGGAGTAACTGCAAACAATTGGCTGAACAGAGTGACCTCATTGTCATTGACACACAAACCACACATTACATGATGAACATATTGCTCACTTTGCTACTTTATATGCAATAACTGTGATTCTGTGAGCTGGTTGGGCAAATGGGGCAATTTTTATGGAGCAATTATATTTCAAATATTTTGTTCAGGTTTATGTTATAACTCTTTGTTCTCCACTGCTTAAAACCTCTTCTACAATATATGATGAAACAAACAATACCAGTAGGCTGGTTCAAACCCAGTTTTTTGTTGGAAAAAAAATACCTAGGTTTTAATGGTTGCTCAAAGGGTGTGTTTGTTTCAGCTTCAGAATCAGATGAATTAGGTGAATCA
>CM041633.1:4245203-4285795 GCA_023333625.1 Bothriochloa decipiens
AAGTACTACAAAGGTCAATTTAGCTGTAGCCTAGGTAAATAATATGCATGGATCGCGAAATCTACCATAGCAGAATGTGGAAGCATACCAGTATACCTAACAAGCTAAATTCTGTTGTTTTATACATGCTATATATATCATCATTATAAGGCTATCAGCAAAGCATTAGACAATGTGGGATGCTGAACATGGAGTGCATAATGATGGAAAGAAGATTGCTTTCAAGATGCTTTATGACATGCCAGGACTTGAGGAGGACAATTTTCTAAATGAGTTTAACAACCTTGCAAGGCTCCAACATCCAAATATTGTGCAACTCGTCGGATATTGCTATCAAATTCAGGAAGAGTGTGTTGAATACAAAGGAAGAGTAGTTCTTGCCGAAAGGATTCGTAGGTTGCTCTGCTTCGAGTATATGCGTAATGGAATCCTTGACAAGTATCTTTCTGGTATGATGGAGCTCTAAATGTACCATGTCTAGCAAGTTAGAGAACCATACTTTGAATTTACTTTATGAGAATATATATACCCTTAATTTGTTGCTACAGACAAGGATTATGGACTTGATTGGAACACATGCTACACACTAATTAAAGGTATCTGCAAGGGCTTGAAATATCTTCATAAGGAATCGGAGTCTCCTATTTATCATTTGGACTTAAAACCAACTAATATATTGCTGGATGAGAACATGCTGCCAAAAATTGCAGATTTTGGCTTATCAAGGTTCTTTGGAGAAGAACAAACACATATCACAAAAAGTTGTGTAGGAACATGGTAAGTTTATACCATTTCACATGAACTGAAATTTTCCGTAACCAGAATATTGTGTTTGCAGTAACGGATAGTTTGATGCAGTGGATACTTACCACCAGAATACATAGAGAGAAACATAATCTCAAGTATGTTCGACATATTTAGCTTGGGTGTTGTAATCATAAAGATAATGACAGGACGTATAGGCTACATCAGAAGTGCTGAAATGCCTTCCCAGGAGTTTGTTGAGCTTGTAAGAAAAGACAATTTCTATCATTTTCAACAAATTGTCCTGAGTTGCTTGAACTTTTTGATAATAATAATAAAGTTTTCCTAACATGGCACCATTATTCATGTTCTAAATTGGTAGGCACACGAAAGCTGGAGGATAAGACTTCAGAAAACACCAACACACTTGTTTAATTCATATTCAAAACAAGTGAAGAGATTCCTGGAAATTGCTTTAAGATGTGTGGAAGCCGACCGATACAAAAGGCCAAGTATAGGGGACATTGTCAAACAACTGAATGAGACAGCGACAGACACAGAGACAGAGACAGATCAGGTGTGTTCAATTTTAGTATTCATTTCATTGTTTTTTATTTTTCTTTTTGGGTACCTTATACAAAAAGGTAGCTTTTGTTCTTTAACACCCAATTTTCTTTGCATTCGGTGAGGAATGACAAACAAACTGAAGAAATAGTTGTTCACCTGTCATGGACTTTCACTTGGGCACTTTCTGCAGCCCAATATAACATTTGACATCAGGGTTCTTCTGACTGTGATTTGAGATAACATGTCGGATGCAAAATTAAATTTTGAAAGCGACAATTTTTGTTGCTCAATAGAAGGTTATTAATAATTTAGATTCCAAACATATGGCTCCATTTGTAAATACTATATAGTATCTATATGTGTCTAGCTTTGATATCGGCAAAGTTTGTCATTCGCCACAACTAAAATTGGACCTGGGTTTGCCATTACCAGGAAACGAGTACAACTAAGTTGACGGGATATGTGGGGAAGTATCAACTTGGCCGAACTGTAAGTGAAGGAAAATTCACAAAGGTCAAGACCCCATTGGACACTCAGACAGGTGGACTGAGAGCCATCAAGATCCTAGATATAAAATGAGGTCCTGAAGCACAAGATGGTTGAACAGGTCACACTCAATCACACAATTTGAATTATTGCTGTATTTTTAATGATGGGGATATTCCACATCTAGAATTGTGGTCCCTTTAGATTCTGCTCGCCCTCTCCCTTAGTGTCTTTACTTTTTGAGTGGTCCATGAGCTTGGCAACTTTGTTCAGCGCTGAATTAACTGCATTTGGTGGAATTATTTGTTGTTAATGAAAAAATACATGGTCAAAATGCAGGTTAAGCGGGAAATTTCAACGACCAAGTTGATTATGCATCCGAATGTTGTTCAGATAGATGAGGTACTTTTCTTGATCTCCTACTTGATCTTACTAAGCTGTTGATCAGAAAAGATCCAGTGCCTATTTTCATTTCACTATGTGCAGGCAATCGCTGATCTTTTATAAATCAATGTTTTCATTAATCTTTAGGTGATGGGAAGTAAAAGAAAGATCTAAATTGTGTTTGCTATGAAATTATTTAAAACAACTGTAAGTGATATGCACATTGTCCATTCTAGTTTATGTAGTTTCTGCTGTACACTCCTCCCTTACTGTCTCCATGTCCATAGAGTTCAATTTTTGACTGCCATTTCATTGATGGTAAACGTTTTGTGCTCCACATCGTAAAGGTTCAATATGGTCGAATGAGGGAAGATGAGGCAGGGTGGTACTTCCAACAATTAATCGATGCTGTTGATTATTGCCATAGAAAGGGTGTGTACCACCGGAATCTAAAAGTGAGTTCATTTCTCTGTATCATTTTTCTGTAATTAAGAGATGCATTCAAAATCTGAATAAACTATGATACTTGCAGCCTGAAAATCTACTTCTTGATATATATGGGAACTTGAAGGTCTCTGACTTTGGGCTTAGCGCACTATCTCAGCAAATCAAGGTAATGACTTCTTGATATATGTCTCTGAGTTACCAATGAATACTTGAGTAATGACAGGGTAAAATTTAACACTTTTTGAGTCAACAAATAATCATAGAACTTGGTGTTTTAAAAAATCCAGACCCCTCAACATATTTTTAAAGCATGTTTCTTGCCTGTTTTATCTTGTCCAGGATGATGGACTGCTGCACACAACTTGTGGGACTCCATACTATGTTGCACCAGAGGTAATGCTAGAAAATGTACAAACTGATTCAATACTGGATGTTATGGCAATCACCATTTCATTAGGATACAATGACTTCAGTATTTGTAACAAATTCATAACAGGTCCTTGCAGGCCAAGGCTATGACGGTGCAACGGCTGATGTGTGGTCATGTGGAGTTATCCTGTTTGTTATGCTTGCAGGGTATATGCCATTTGAGGACTCTAATCTTATGATGTTGATTAAGAAAGTGAGTTTTGCATGGCTTTCAGATCATTTTGCTGCAGTGTTGCTTATTTTTACTTATTTAACTTCTCACTTCTATTCCTCGCAGATTTCAAATGCAGAATTTGCATGTCCACCGTGGATATCTTTTCCTGCCAAGAGGTTGTTAAGAAGAATTCTTGATCCAAATTCAACGACGGTATGCCAGGGCACAAAAGCTGTTTGAAATAAAATACTAGTGAAACAGTGTTAACAGAACAGATCCCTAAAATAATGGAACAGAACAGATCCCAACCAATCACTTTGTTGGACAATATCCTAACCCATACAAATATATTAACTAGTAGTCTAATAGATCACCTGATATTGGTGATATCAATCATCCAAATTGTTACGAAGGCTCTTATATTATAGGCCCATATGGCTCAGCCCTTCAGGCTCTCTAGGCCTTTATATATACTCATGTCCACTCCTGGAGTGGCTATGTTTTCTGATCCTAAGATACATAATATGGTACCAAAGCCAAGGTTTAGGGTCAGAGCTAAAGTATCTTAGACCCACCCCGATCCATTTTTTCCCTTCGGGATCCTTTCTCGGGTTCAGCCCGTCGCTGTTCCTCTATTTGCGGCCCGTCGCCGCGTTTCTTCCCTGGGGCCCGTCGCCGCAGGTTCACCATCTTCATCGCGGCCCGTCGCCACCAGTCCGTCGTCGCCCGGTCTTCATCCGCGTCGGTCTCGCGCGGATCGACATTCTTCGCACGCGCGGATCATCCCGCGCGGCACCGTCTCCATGCGCGGGATCCTCCTCTGCGCGACTCCGTCTCCACACGCGGGCTCTTCCTCCGCGCAGGATCGTGTTCCACCGCGCGGCTCCGTCTCCTCGCGCGGGATCGCACAGGATCGTCTTCCTCTGCGCGGCTCATCTTCACGCGGATTGACTTTCTCCGCGTGCTCTGTTTCAGAGGGACGTCCGCCTGCAGTCCGGAGGCCTTCTTCTTCACCGAATTCATCTGCTGGCTGTCGGGCAGTCTGCTGGCTGTCGGGCAGTCTGCTGGCTCTCAGTCCAAGTACATACAAGACCTCATTGCTCGTTTAGGTATTACTGATACTCAGGTAGCTGCCACGCCAATGGATCTTCACTTGCAACTTCGTCCCACTGATGGAGTACCTCTTGAGGATCCTTCTCGATATCGGCATATTGTGGGCAGCCTTGATTATCTCACTGTCACCAGGCCTGATATTGCCCATGCAGTCCATATTCTGAGTCAGTTTGTGTGTGCCCCCACTTCTGTTCATTTTGGACATTTACTTCGTGTGTTGCGTTACTCACGGGGGATAGCATCTTAGAGTTTATTCTATGCTCGTGATAGTCCGCTTTAGCTTCATGGTTACTCGGACTCCACTTGGGCAAGTGACCCAACAGATTGATGCTCCATCACTGGTTACTGTATCCTTCTTGGCTCTTCTCCTATTGCATGGAAATCCAAGAAGCAAGCGGTTGTATCTCGTTCTAGTGCAGAGGCTGAACTTCGAGCCGTTGCTACTACTACTGCAGAGATCGTATGGCTTCGATCGTTGTTGGCTGATTTTGGCATTTCTTGTGACGTAGCCACACCTCTTCTCTGTGATAATACAGGAGCCATACAAATTGCTAATGATCCTGTAAAGCATGAACTTACAAAGCATATTGGTGTGGATGCTTTCTTTACTCGGTCTCATTGTCATCAGAAAACTATTGCTCTCCAGTATGTGCCTTCAGAGTTGCAATTGGCTGACTTCTTCACTAAAGCACAAACTCGAGAACAACATCGACTTCACTTGATCAAACTCAATGCTTCCAATCCTTCGGTTCCACGTTGAGTTTGAAGGCGGGGGTGTTATGAAGGCTCTTATATTATAGGCCCATATGGCCCAGCCCATAAGGCTCTCTAGGACTCTATATATACTCATCTCCACTCGTGGAGTGGCTATGCTTTCTGATCCCCAAGGTACGTAACACAAATGATATTCCCATTGATCTTGCGGTTGTAGTGCAACCCAGATTGAGATCCTTATGCATTTATTAGTACGCAAATAACAACTATCTTGGTGGTAAATATATTAAACTTGTAAAAAAAGAAAAGAAACTGTACAATGAGTTAAGGCCAGAAATGGTCTAAAATATGCTAAAAAAGAAGTGAAAGAAGGTTAGCGACAGGAGTTTTACACGCGCTAGGAAAGGGGCTCTTTTCGTTCTTGAATCACACAACCACTACTAGATGTAGACATGTAGTCAAGAAAAGAACCTTTAGTTTTCTTTTACCAAAGTACAATGTGCATGTTTCAAAATGATACCCTTTGTGTGACGAAAGAATTGCAACTCATTCAAGGTGGAACAATTGAAATTGGATTGTGGTTCATCTTCGTCATAATGATGTGCTGAGTCTGGTTTTAAAATGAATGATTCATAATTCTATATTGATTCATAGCATTAGACTCATGTTTTGGTAAACCATGGCAGAGAATAACTATCCCAGAAATATTAGAGGATGAGTGGTTAAAAAAGGTCTGCAGGAGCCCAGATTTGGACGAAGACTATGACACTACAATGGATGATGTGGATCCTGTCTTTAATGATTCAGGAGTGAGTAAATGGTGGATGTAACACCCCAAAATTTGCATAATTTTTGAAATAGTCAAATTGATTTAATTTTTGCATTTTGATGAGAATTTAACCTAGGCAAAATAATTATTTTTATAAAATTAAAATCAAACCTAGGTCAAGAAGCATATTTGTGCATTCATGCTGGTGCATAATTTATTTTATGATGTGTGGGTTTGACCAGATTTGAAAATGGATTCAAAATAGTTTGATAATCTATTTGAAAAAGATTCAAATAAAAGAAAAACCTTTATCTTTTCCCTCCTCTCTCCCTTCTCACCTTTCGGCCCGACCAGCCCGGCAGCCTGCTTTCCTCCCCGTCTGGCCTCCGGCCCAGCAAGCAACAGCAGCAGCCCGCGCGCGCTTCACCTTCTCGGGCCGCCAGGCCAAAGCCCAGCTAGCCCGCACCACCGCCGGCCACGCGTCTTCCTTCCTGGGCCGGTAGGCCGGCCCATCAAGCCGCCGCTCCGCCGCGCTTCTCGCCAACAAGTGGGTCCTGCCCTTCGGTCCCACTCGTCAGCCGCCTCCCTCCTTCGCTCCGCGTCGCGCGTGCCGCCGCCGCCGAGTCCAGCTCGGGTACGCAACCCGAGGTTCCCCTGCGCCTATAAAGGGCCAGCCCTATGCGCCGCGCCCCCTTCGGAACCCTAGTCTGCCGCCGCCTCGGTTTCGCGGGACTGTGAAACCCTAGCCGCCTTAGCCGCCGCACCGAGCTTGGAGCCGCCGCCGTCGATTCACCGTCTCCAGTCCACCTCCGACCTCGCTCTTCTCTCCGTCAGACTCTCGGGAGCATACCGCGCCCCCGCCACTACTTCCCGGCGTCAATTCTCGACCACAGCAACACCGCCGCGACCTCGTCGGAGTAATTGTCCGTCCCTCCGCGTCGCCTCTTCTCTCAGTGCCGAACATGACAACAAGGACCCCGCCATCATCTTCGCGGTGAGCTCCTCTCCCTCTTGCGCCCTTCCCCGATGTCTCTCGTGGCTCATAGGCCATTTCCTGCACATGCCGGCAAGGACCTCGCCGCCGATCATGGCGCCACCGTGCGGACCACCGTCTTTCGCCGTCATTAACCCCGCGGCCGAGTCTGCGGAGCCGAGCTCGTCGCTCCCGTGGCCCCTGCGCCGTCAGCCGTGCCCTGGAGCACCGTTCCGGTGATCCTCCGGCGAGCGCCGCTGTCCCGGTCGTTGCTCCGGTGACCTCCTTCGGACCAGCGAATCTTGGCCGTCGGATCTGGCTCTGGTGGCCCAGATCTACCGTTGACGCTAGGTCAACCGTGGGTCAATCTGGCCTAGTCAGCAGCCGACGTGGCAACCACGTGTACGCCACATGTACGCCACGTCAGTGCCACGCAAGTGCCACACAAGCGCTGACAGGTCAATCTGGTCAACAAGCCGGTCAGCCTTGGCATTTTTGCAGAAAAGCCCTTGGACTTTTCTATAACTATGATTTAGTACACCGCAGTTCAAAACAGGCTGTTTATTTTGCAGTTTTAACCCTGAAGCCGTCGGTATTTATGATTTAGATCCAAAATGAGTTTTATTTCAGTTTTTAAATTATTTTTGAATACAAAAATAGTTCTGTTTATTTACGGTTATGCCCCTGACCTTGTTTTAGCCATAACTTTCACGTTTTAGCTCCGTTTTTAGCAACTTATACTTTTTGGAATCATATCAACGTAAGCTACGCGCTCGTGGTAACATTTATCATGTTCTAGGCTTTTCAAAATACGACTTATTTCTGGGTTAGAATAAGGACTTACCAACGTCCTTTTCCAACATGTGAATAGCCTAGGTCAACCTCGTTATTTGTGCCATCCCGACGATAGCTCCTTTGTTGGTTACTCTTACGCTCTCGTGATCGTAGTAGCGAGCTCTATCGTCTAGACCGCTCTTTCTTTAGTGTTCCTTTTGATTGATGTTTGTTCTTAGTTTTGTCTGTTTGTGTTGCTTGTTTGCTACGACTAGACGAGGAGCAGTTGAGGAGAGCTGAAGATCGAGAGCTGAGGGCCGACAAGAACAATTGGAATTGGAGACCAAGAGTTCTTGGACAACCAGAATCAGCAGGTTCATTGGAAAAGCTTTGAACGAGGCAAGTATAGCTTGAGTTTTATTTATGTGACTATGATCTTGTGCCTTAATTAATGTCTAAGCAATAAACGATAAAAATGACTTTTTAGCAACCTGATGATTTATCTGTAAGAGAATCTCCGAGATTTACAGTAAAGCTGTGAGGGCTACATGGCTCTGGTTTTAGCTCAGTATGAGGCCCTTTTCTAGCTTGTTAGTGGTTACCCGAAAGGGCGCAAAAGGGGCTCCGATCTGTATGATCCCGCTGCCTGCCAAGAAGGTGTGGTTCTTATCTTTTGTTAGTCACCTCTTGGGGGAGGGTTCATGCTTATTGATGGGGAAACCTAGTGGCCCTAACTTGTTAGACAAACCTTTGAAAGGCTTCATAGTGAACCCTGCCGGTCTTCCTTGGTAGTGGGCTAAGAGGTTAGCTACCTTGGGCAAAAGGACAATTCACGACTCACAGTGAAAGTGTACACCTCTGCGCAGAGTTTAATAAACTGGTATACTAGCCTTGCTCAAGGACATGAGCGGGCTTGGAATCCTTACATTAAGATGATGACTTTTGTTTGCTAACATGTTCATGATTTACCGTTTTATGCTTCATATATTATTTATATTATATTGATCATGAGTTGATGGGTACTACCTATTGCTATACTTGTTGAGTTCGACATGGACTCACTCTGCTATTTCCCCACACCTCAGGAGAAGTTTAGGCTTGTGATCAACCAGTCAATTTGGATCCAGTGGAGTGAAGTCTACACCCGGAGTTTGAAGTCGTCCTTCCACTGATTGTTCATTAGGTGATATTTTATATATTGTATACGCTATATTTAAAGCATTGTATTTGATACTATTTGTGGCTATATGTGAGATTTATCCTTTAAGACTCACATATAGTGTATATCTGGTTTTGTCCTTAGAACCAGGTGTGACAGTGGATTTATACGTTCTTTATCATGCATAGTGTCGTAGTTAGATTTTACTTACCAACTAGTTCTATTATTATTATTTGACATCAGGAGCACCACATGACAGAAAATCAAGAACCAGTAGCTCTGAATGCATTCGAACTAATTTCAATATTAGCAGCCCTAAACCTTGAAAGCTTATTTGACTCAGAGCAGGTACACGATGTTACTGACTCCTTTATAATAATCTTGAACATTGAAATTGCAATGTGCAATAGCTTAAATCATCATCATTTTCAAAGGACATTGCATGAGAACTGTGTTATGCACTTGAATTTCCTTTAAATTCTGCCAGTGAAAGTCAAGTGCGCAATTATAAAGGATGTTGGAACCTACTAGTTCTATATTATGCCTATATGATTAGAATGTTAGCTCCAAAAATTTTACAACTTTTCACACTTTAAGATTTTCTTTTTGAAACGGCACACTTTAAGATTTTCCACCAACTATTGCCACCATGCTATGATTTTGCAGCCTTACTCTTCTGTACTTTCAATTTAAATTTTTAGTCACTGTATCTGCAGGATTTCAAAGAACAAACAAGGTTTATATCAAAATTTTCACCAAACGAAATTGTCAGCAAGATTGAGGAAGCTGCAAAACATCTAGGATTTGATGTTCAGAGGGAAAATTACAAGGTGCCTACCCATAACTCTATAATAACATCTCATTCTTCTAACATTTTCTTGAGGGCATGACTTCTTGATATGAATACAGACTTTAGATGGATCTTTCTGCATGTTAAAGGTTTTCTTTTTTTTATTGTGTGACTAGTTGAGGCTCAAAAGGAGAAAGGCAAGGAGGATGGGAAACCTCATTGTTGTTGCTGAAGTATTGCTTAATTTTTTTTTCTTAACTGTAATGCCTCTGCAAACTCTTCATAACATATATTTATATATTCATCAGAAACTGCAAGTTGCACCTTCTCTTCACATGGTAGAACTCCGAAAAGCAAAAGGTGTCACACTGGAATTTCATAAGGTAACTATGAGGCACGCTGAAGATGCGGATTAATCCCTATCCATATGCATCTGTAGTCACCAGTAGTTTTGGATTCAGTAAGTTACTGCAGTTCATAATTTTTCTTGTTCTTTCAACTCTCTGGACTTGTGTAAGCTGCGAATTTCTGCAGTTCTACAAGGACCTTTCCAATACCTTAGAGGACGTCATCTGGAAATCCGACAATCTTCAAACACAGCATGCTTCTTAGCAGAACCTCGGAGAGGAAGAATGGCAAACTATTCTGTGTATCATCCTTCCAAGCAGATTCCGAATTTGTAGTTTGTACTCTGCACAGCAAGCATGTAATGGTGGATGGCCCAGAAAATTGCGCTGGTACTCCACCATTGTTGTAAATGCTGCATTTTAAGAGATCCAGATGAAGGGAAGTTCAGTCAGTAGGTTTTCAGTATGTGAGTTTTGTATATCCGAATATGCCTATCAGTCATGTTGAAACACTATGATCAGTATCTGCGAAATGAAGTGAAGCCGAGAATGTTCTTGCCATCTTGCCCCAGTTCTCAGCACTGAACAGAAGGGCTTATTCTGCCTTGCATTTTCAAGGAAAAAATGGACTATTGAATTGGGAACTCATATTGGTTATTTGGTCATCATTTAAGTACTTTTTTCTTTCAATTTACACTGCGAATCATGCAGATTCTTTGCTTTGCTTGCTGTTAGTTACATTTGTATCTCCTGACAGCTAGAAACTAAGGTGGCAGAGTGAGTTGAGTTTCAGAGGATTGTACAGGAGGGGCAGAGTCTCTTGTCGTGAGATGATTCACTTCCATGTTCTTCCAGCTCCTGGTTCCTCCGTCTGCACAAGAACCCAACATTACATTTCAGACTCCACAAGGTGCAAATCGTGCATGAACAATTCTGATGCAAGAACAACAGACGTCGGCTTACTTGGCGAGCATGACCTTGGCGAACTCGGTGTAGTTGATCTGGCCATCGCCGTCGGCGTCGGCCTCGCGGAGCATCTCGGCGAGCTCCTCGTCGGAGAGCTTCTCGCCGAGGTTCTGGAGGACGTGGCGGAGCTCGTCGCGGGAGATGAAGCCGTTCTGGTCCTGGTCGAAGACGCGGAAGGCCTCGCGGAGCTCGTCCTCGTCGGCGCCGCTGGCCTCCCGCATCTGGCGCGCTAGCAGCGTGAGGAACTCCTGGAAGTCGATGGCGCCGCTGCCGTCCGCGTCCACCTCGTCCACCATCCCCTGCAGCTCCTCCTCCGTCGGGCTCTGCCCCAGCGACCGCATCACCGTGCCCAGCTCCTTGGTCGTGATCGTCCCTGGTTGCATCCATCCATTCATTCGTCTCAAATGCTTGCTGTTGCAAACTTGCAATTGCAATCCATCGACCAAGAACGCAATGCAATGCGATGCGGCGAGCAAGAACCAACAATGCGATCCAGAGATTACTAGAAGAGGGGGAAATGGCCGGCCGGCCGGCCGGCGTGCCGTACCGTCGCCATCTTTGTCGAAGAGGCTGAACGCCTCTCGGAACTCCTCGATCTGTGCCTTGGTCAGCGTCTGCTCCACCTCGTCCATCCTGGCTCTCGATTCTTGAATCCACCCTCGCTGATCGATCTATTTAGTTCCGTGGGAGACGCCTCATGATCGATGGACGACGACGCATTGTTCGTCCTCAATCACAGCAGATTCACAGGAAACTCAAATTTGTTTTGATTGATCGAGGAAGGGACAAGGTAAAATTCCCCTCTCTTTGTTCCTCTGTTGTTCGTGCTCTTGCGTTGGCTAAAATAAGGAGTCCCGCGCTAGTCTGGACGAATTATATACCCGCTTACAAATGCTCACAGATACTATTACCGAGGAAAACTTTTGGAACTTTGATTCTGGGTAACTATGACGTTCTAAAACATATATAAGTATTTTTAGTACGAGTTCTAAACTGTATTTTTGTACACAATAGTTCTGTGATCTTACGATTTTATATGGTAGTATTTATACGTGTATTGAATGTAGTAACTTCTATAAAATGTTTAGTTTGGTAACTTAATGATACCATAAATGCATGAGACTATAAATGCATTTTTACTGCAAAATGAGTTGCATCCCAAAATGAATTATAGTTAAATGCATAGCAAGCCCCTGAACTTGTTTAGGTGTGCCACTTAGGCCCCTAAACTTTGAAACGCATTTTTGAGCCCCCTAATCTTATCAATTGATGCACCGATGGCCCTTATCGGTTCAGCTGGATGTTTTCTCCGACGTGGTGCTGCCACCTTGCATCCACCATAGCTAGAGCTTACATGAGTGTTAACTGTGCGTTGCGATTTTACATATATCAACTCTAGTACATGACATATAATTATATATGTTCCACTCCTGTTTGACGCTGCACACCACCATCAACTCCTCGTCTAGCTCTAGCATCACCTCCACCGGATGGTGTTCTGGTTCCCCAATTTCAGATGGGAAGAAAAGTATGTTGCAGTAATTAAGAAGATGCAAAAGGAAGACAATGTAGTGGTTGAACATAGGGTCCTGGACTGCTTGTGTGTGTATGTAGTGTAGTCTGCTTGTTCTATTCTATTGTTTGTAATACGAAACAAGTGTGTGGAATTCTGGAATTCTCAATACTGTGTTGTGACATGAATGAATGAATGGCATTATGGCATATCCGTATATGCATGCTGAACAAGTTAATGAATGAGTATATAAGACCTAATTGGTTTTGCATTAAGAAACACAAAGAAATGAATGAATAGCAGTAGAAAGCAATCATAGCCACGGTGGATGCAAGGTGGCAGTGTCACGTTGGAGAAAACGCCCAGCTGAATGATGCAAGGTGGCAGTGTCATGTTGGAGAAAACGCCCAGCTGAATCGGTAAGGGCCATCAGTGTATCAATTGATAAGATGAAGGGCCCAGAAATACGTTTTCAAACTTCAGGGGTCTAAGTGGCACACCTAAACAAGTTAAGGGGCTTTTCATGCATTTAACTCAAAAGATAAGTATTCTTCTGTTAACGCACGCAAATATAGATAGAGTAAAACATAAGCATTTTCTTTTTAGAGTTTGGTACAGTAAAACAATAGCGTTCATTTTGCCATTAGTTTGGAGCTGATCAACTTTCAGGGAGGACCAAGTAAACTTCTCATTTTTTTACTGCTTGTCACAGATACGCGCTACTTTATGCAAAATCTCACAAGATAACAAATGTTCTCAACCTTCCTTTTCGAGCACGTTTCTTTTTCGACTGCAGACCAAACTATTCTTTCGCCCGTTTTCAGTCCCACTTATGCTATGTATATTCATTATTCAATAGAAAGAATATGTGCCTACCTGATATATCCAATTTTTTATCTACAAAGTGAGCACATACTCAGCAGCATTTAGAAAAGGACGGCTGCCAAATTTTCCAAAACGAAAAAAGCCAGCATCAGACCGTCGACCAGGCTGTCGTCCTTTCCGTCTATGCCCATTGCCAACCATTGAGCCAAAACCACAGCCTTCACATACTCTGCTGCAGCAAATTTGATTCTTATTTTCGCAAACAATGCAACTGAATAGCATCAACCAAATCTAAGCTGCTAGCATTACTACCAATCAAATTTGCCCTTCTAGTCTCAACACCAACACCAACACCACCTAAGCTGCTAGCTTAAAGCAACACCAAACTATCCATGACATTGCTGGGCCATCATCCACCTGAATTATCAGGGGAAGAAACATAGGCATTCAATAGAGGAGAGGACTATCATCCAAGATACTAGCAAAAGCATGTGCCCATTATATCTTATCATCATCTATATAGCATAGAATCTCAGCCAAACAAAATTTCTCATCATCTATATACTGCATGTGTAAACCTGGATGCCAGGACTTGTAAGTTGAAAGTTGCTACCAAAAACACCTATGGCTCAGAAGATGCCATAGTTGTATCAGTGTTTCCAGGAATGGTCGTATCAATGTTGCTAGGCATCAAGACGTTGAAGCCATCAATTGCCGTTGATATGATCATCGAGGGTATCTGTGGATGCCAGTGCAGCTCTTTCAAATCTCTCTGGCCCTGCTCATACAAACAGATGTCATAAGTTCACCTTTTAACATGTAACGAAAACACATGCAAGACAAGAGGGTAGTTTACACCCAATATTTTCCCCAACAGATAAAGCCAAAAGTAACAGAACAATACCATCATAATAAAATGAGGATAATTTTAATTGTATTACCTGATGAACAAATAGAAGTTGTGGGGGCAAATCTTCTGGTACATTTGCCTGCTCTTTCATCTTCGCTCTAAACTCAGCCTCCTCTTCTGCATCTCTGTTCAATGAAAGGTCCCAAATTCTAAACCCAAACAATTCAGGACATTGTCAACAAATACTAGCCGAAAAAAATCAGTAACCCAGTGCATCTAAAACACGAATGACAAGGAAGGGATGGAAAGTTACGTGAGTTGATGATCCTCAGAAGTTACTGCTAATGATGAAGCTTCATGTGGAGTCCATTCAATAGATGTAATTGGTTTCTCGTGGTACTCAAAATGTGCCACCAACGAGTCCTACCAGTATAAAGAGCACAGTGGAAAAATATTCAAGTATTAAGCAATACTTAAAAATATTCAAAACCAAAATTACTATCAGCAGATGATAAACTCAGTAATATCACAATAGTACAACCATGATAGTTAAGTCAGCTACACTGATTTGTGCACAGTGATACTGTTTACATACTAGCAGTAACAGAACATATCCAGCATAGGATACCTCTAATAAAGAATATCTCGTAGCAAAGCATAGCTCATCTACCATTTTTATTATCCATGAGTCGATTTAAAAACTTCCTAATATCTTCATTCTGCAGAACACCGAGTCATGTGTAATTTTGTTCCCACATATTACACAGAAGCAAACAGATGCCCAACTTAAAACAAATTATAGAAACTAAAATTAAGAAAAATGGCATTGAGTTGGCTACATCTGACACTCAAAAGCATAAAAAGTTTCGGTTTATCAAGAAGGAAATACCTGATTTGATCTAAGATCGCGAACTGAGAAACTACCATCATCACACCCTGAGGCTATCATGCGGCTAGCAAACCTGACTTGCGAGTCAAAACGTGAGTAAAATATCATGCACCAGTAATAAGTTATAGTACTCCCAAAATCAATAGATTTTTCAACTTGATATACCTATTCCATGAGATAACATTCACATCAGCTTTATGAGCCTTGATAGATATCCAAGGTTCCTTCCCTGTACGTATATCCCATATTGATATCGTCCCATCGACGGAACAAGAGGCAAATTCGTTGGCTTCTGTGGGACTCCACTGCAAAGTTATAGATGTAATAGTTCAGACAATAACATTTAAAGAAACATGTGAATAGATATATGATACAGCATTCAGACATGCCTGTAAATCTTCAACACTGGCTGAGTGTCCAACAAATGGATTCACATCTACATTCCAGTTAGATGGAGTCGGCTCCCACAGGTGAATGCTCTTACTGCAGTCACCTGCATAGAAAATGAATTAATTTGATCCATGAAAATGTGTACACACCAAATTAAATGGTACCAATGATTTACGAACATGGAATAGAAGGGAAGACACGACGTGTTAAGCTCTCAACTATGGAAATATTTTAAACATCACAGCAGATGACAAATATTGTGAAATGTGCAAGATCATATACACACCAGAAACAAGCCTTCCAGTAACAAGTGGACTCCAATCAATCGCATAGGTCTGGGAAGGAAAAATACCCAGCAGCCATCCCTGCATAAATCGCATATCCCTCTTTTTTATGGCCACTAAATACTTTCAAAGGTTTCTGTCTGTGGATTATATCATCTTCTTTGGGTGCAGGTGCCACTGACTCTGCTAAAGAATTAAGGAAAGAGCTCAAGTCCCACACCTGCATATTTATCAACCAGGAACAGTTAAGCAATTCACAAGAACTAGTCAGCATGGTGCGCTCTGTTTCTTTCTGTAGAGGTTTAGGAAGGCAACAATACAGCAGATGGAAAAGGGATGTGAGGTATGAACTGAATTACCTGAACATGACCAGTTTTTCCCCACGTAGCACATATATGTGGTTTTTGAGTCATTGAGCATATCCGATTTACACACCCCACATGAGCCACCTTTTTTAGCTGATACATTCAAATATAGCAACAGAACAAACCACGAACTAGTGAGCTACATATAAACATAGCATGCTGGATGCTTTTTTATTTGTGGCAAAGCCTAGAGTTACTATCTTGATTTAAAAAGTACATGTAGGATGGGCTTTGTATCCTCATTAGTTTCTTCATCTTACTCATCGCTACTGCTCTCACTATCCATATCAGTGTCACCATCAATGGCTGAAGATGGTATAGGTTCCCGTTTCTTCCCGCTTAAGTTGGAAATCTTGAAAACGCCAATATAATTCTTTGAATCCTTGTCAGCCTGTCCAGTGTAAGCTCCATCATTAAATAAGAGTTTAGCTCTTAACTCGCAGAGATAAACTAAAGTATATTATCATAAAATGATTATTTATAACTCCAACAGTCTTATGCCATTATTTAAGCTGAATCCAATCAAGAAAGTTGTTGAATTTATGATTATCTTACTATCTTAACAATTCCATCACAACTTCTAGCAACAATAACGATATAAGTGCAATCAATCAATCACAATAAGTTTCTGGCATGGTTTCTCTGAGAATATAATCAGCAACAGGCACACGTTCACGTTTTCAGTCAAAAACAACTTAACAGGAACAACAGTACAAAACCAATGTTCCTGTAATTCAGAAACTAAAACTAATACTCCTGTTTTTGAAGGTTTGAAGAGTATTGCAACCTGCGTTCCGGCAACACCATAGAGTGTGTGGGGGAACTCTGATCGGACGAGTCCAAGTTGATCGCGCACAACATCAAAACTGTGACGGAAAGTTATACATTGAGAAGGGGCAATGAATTGGCCTGAAGTTAAGATACAGAGGTAATGAATTGCGCAGACAAATTTTAGCTCAAGTAAGACCAGCCAATGCTGAACCCACGGATATAATTGTAAGCCTCAGGATCAAATTGGAGCTCCTCTCCATCTTCCAGTGCATCGACACCCGGTTGCCAGACCTGAAACGAAGCTAAAGAGGTAACTAACAAATTGGAAAAAGGAACAAATTAGAGATAATTTTTAAGCAGAAGGCAATTCAATTAGTCGTAACTTTACAAGGAAGCACCACTAGCTCCCGTGACGTGAAGGATTAATTAAGAAAAAAAATAGGAAAAGAATAGGGTCAGTGATTTCTCCTACACCTTAGCCGGAGGGGCAACCGCAGGATGAGACGATGACGAGGAAACTGGAGCTTTCTTTAGCCCGGAAACAGAGCAGAATTAGGTGGGAATTGGAGCGCAAAACATACTGAATATACAACGAAGAAGACCACATTGATCAGAGCTCGAGGAACATATAGCATCTGGTTCACGGTACCTTGGCCTTCTTGGGTCCGGCCATCCTCTTGATTTTGCGATCCATCAATGAGGTGTGTGTATCAGAAGGACAGGGAGCAGGAGCAGGAGCAGTGAGAGGTCGCCGGAGGTGCAATGGCGGTCGCCGGACTCAGACCGTCGGAGCGCGCGAGTATTAGGGGGCGGCGGCCTCTTATTCCCTCCGCTAAGTAGGGTTCCTATGGGGTTGGGCTGTGTGGAGTAAAAGCATTCCGGCCCAAGAAGCTTTTTTTTTCCTTTCGGAACAATTTACAGCCCATGAAATCAATCAATCGAAGGTGAAAAGAAAAAGGAATTGAGGGAATATGAATTGATCCAACCATCACCACATACAAAGTTCCCCATCTTTATCTCTTTATATAGAATTTCATTCATCATTCAAAGCAGACCACAGCACGTGCAAAATATAGCACGTGAGAAACAGAATTGTCACTCTACAAATTTTATACAGTAATAGCTATCAAATTACAGTGGATAGAAATTCGGGAAAAAAGAAGAGGAAAGGGGACCGAAATAATATAGATATCCACATAACAAATGTCTTTCTAGTTGCTTGCATTGTTCCTTTGGAGAAGTCTCTTTGACGCTTGAGTAGTTCATCTGGTAGTTCCCCATGATACCTTTCTGAACCCTGAAGGATCAGAATCAGACATTTAGGAAGCATTAAGATCCCTATTGCCATAAGCATTCATCTTTCCATGTTTGACATGACGCAATTCTAGATATTTCTGTGATATTCAGCATTGCTTACCCATATATATCCAAACCAAACCCATGTCAAATGCAGAGTAGTTTGCCATGGCACCACCACTTTGAACTCTGCTTGGTCCAAACTGTCATTCATCCAAGTCTCATTTACCATTAATTAAACAGGAGACCAGGTGGTCCAACAGATAAAGATGCAGAATTACCAAAATGATCCTGAAGCAAAAATATAAAGCCCAAAATTATTTCAAATGAACATATTATGAAAAAGAACTATAGAAAAAAGTAGTTTTGTTATCCCTTCTATGGAGCATTAGGCAAACAAGAACAAGGCATTTTCTTCCAACAGTTGGCAAAGAAATGAAAACCAAAAGAACATGAATCCATCTTAGAGATAAGAGGTTTTACAAAAAAAGGGTACAATTAAATCATTAAGCATGCAAATGTAACAGTGAATGTCAGCAACACAACCAAGGAAGTGAACACAGAAAATGTAGTTCAGCACTAACCTAGTGGAATGGAAAAAACCAGTTCACATTGTAAGCACTGGTTTTGGTCCCAGACAAACACAGGAGTTCTAAATTGCAAAGAAATCTTATGATGTGATCATAGGAAAAACTGCTCAGTTTGCAAAGTTATATGGTTTCATAGGAAACAAGTTTTGACCTAGTAGAAAAATGGGCAAATATGCCCGTAGTAGACAAGTGTCTAGTCATCCAGCTCAATAATCTTCACAATGGATGAATCTACCACTTTCCAGTAAATAGCGACGAACAGTCATGGGACTTGATCACACCAGAGGCATTGAACTACAAACAGGAACAGCACACACTGCTAACAGCAGCTACTAGTGTGAAAAAAGGCACCGCTAACAATAGATACTCAGGGGGGGTACTTCTAACAGTGGGGGAAAAACACGAAGCTTAGTGTATAGAAATCCATCAAGAAGTCAAGATGATTGACATTATTTCTGGCCATGAAGAATATCTTACAACTAAGCAAACAAAAGGAATAAACTTATGTACTCCCAATAGTTTGAACATTGATCCCCACTGTAAAGATCACTATAACTGAAGACAAGATAACTCTATAGGAGATAAACAGGACATTGACACACACTAACAGTACAAGACTTCCCTAAAGAATTTCATCAAACAAATAAAGCACGAGATAAACGTACGACTCAGCTGAGAATTTATTCTATTTGGAAAAATAATCATTTGTTGAGCTCCTCAAGAAAATGGTACTTTCAGGTAGGGACATTGCATGGTTCTTATATTCCTCCCTCGAGAAAAATGATATTAGCAAGGAAATAGTGGAAGCCTCCAGTGAGAAGTTTATTTCATCAATTTTGGAGAGGTAAGCCCCAGCCTTCATTATCTCACCTCGGTCCAACAGCCTCCTAACTATAGCATTTAGCATTCCTGATTCTAGAAGGCATCCACTCTTTTCCATTGCCAAAAACAGATTCTCAAACTCATCTAGCAGCCCTTCTTTTATGAGATTTTCCATCATTAAGCGATAGGTTACCACATTCCGAACTAAACCATGGGCAGGGATAGCAATGAACAAATCCATGACATGTTTCTTTCTGGCGTGTTTAAACAAAGCATCAATCATAATGGTGAAAGTAATAATGTCAGGTCGAAGATCCTTAGAACACAGGCTCTGGAACTTTTCAAATGCTTCATCAACACAATTAGTTTTGCAAAGCCCATATAGAATTATGTTGTATGTGTAAATGTCCCATTGTTTTTCACTTTTAAGCATATTGAGGGAGAGTTCCTTTGATTCAGAAAATCTCCCAGTCTGAAATAAACCTTGCAGTATAGTACTGTAAGTCACAGCTCCAGGTGTAACCCTTTTCCTCAATATTTCTCGAAAAAGACAATATGCATTGTCTATTCTGCCAGCTTTGCAGTAGCCATGAAGCAATGTATCATAGGAGACTAAGTCAGGTTTCAAGCCAACTGAGAGCATAACATTAAGTAACTTTGCCGCTTCATCAGTTCTACTAGCTAAGCAGTGGCCACCTATTAATGTATTATATGAGATAACATCAGGCCTCACGCCTACACATTCCATCAACTCAATGAGCCTTTGGTCTTCGATAACTCGTCTTTCTTTGCATAAGTTACACAATATTGTGTTGAAGAACACGACATCAGGATGGACTCCTTGATCCAACATTTCAAAAAATAATTCCTCTGCCTTCTCCCATCTGTCAACGGTCAAAAGTCCATAAATGAGGGAGGTAAAAAGAATAATGTTTGGAGTCACTTCTTCATTAATCATCTGATTGAATTTAAGCACAGCATCATCCACTCTTTCCAACTTGCAAAGTGCATTTATTAATGTTCCACAAGTGACAACATCAGGACTCAACCTTTGCTGCCTCATTTTGCTAAATATATGCATTGCCTCATCTATCATTGCCTTTTTAGCAAATGCACAGAACACTATGTTAAAGATGTAATGATTAGGTGAAATACCATTTGCTACCATCATATCTAGGAGAACAGGCAAATCAGTAAGGGCTCCTTTAGCAGCATGACCATGAAGAAGAATGCCATAGATAGTTACATTAGGTTTTATGCCTTTCCTAATCATAGAATCAAAAATCTTCCTTGCTTCTGTGCATTTTCCGTTCTTGCATAGATAGTCCAGCAGCAAGCCATAAGTAACAACATTTGGGTGAAGACCATGTGCGTACATTTCTTCGAGCCTTTGAACCACCGCTTTCCGCTGTCTTGTAGATAGGTACCCATGGATCAGACAGGTATATGTACGGATATTTGGCTCAACACCTTTATCAATTATCAGCTGAAGGACACCCTCTGCCCTCTCATCTAATTCAGCTTTGCATGGGCCATCAATCACTATGGTGTATGTCACAACATCTGGCGAAATCCCCTCATCCATCATTTCAAGAAAAAGGCTGTAAGCTTTTTCCACCTGGCACTCTCCAAACAAACCGTTGATAACGGTGCTGTATGTCACAATATTTGGTGTGCAACTTCCATCTCCATCATCAGTCATCATGTGTAGAAACTCAAGTACCTCCTCAGCTCTCTTTTCATTGTAGAAACCCTTGAGAATCGTGTTGTATGAAACTACATTCGTCGTGCAGCCAAGTTCCGGCATTCTTCGGACCAATATGTCCATGGCCTCATCAACCCTCTTGGCATCACATAGGCCCTTGAGCAGTTTATTGATGACTACTTCATTCACCCTCCGTCCTGTCTTAAGGACGAGGCCAAAGGCGGCGAAGCCATGCTCCAAGCGACTCATGCGACAGAAACAGCCAATGCAGATGTTGTACGTGTACAGGTCTGGACGCACCTTGTTGGAGCCGGCACTGGCCATCGTGTTGAAGAGGGAGACAGCGCGCGCAGAGGCCGAAGAGCATTGAGCACGAGCAACGGCGTTAAGCAGGTTGTTGAAAGCTAAAACTGAGGCGGGCCTGGCGTAGGCTAGCAATTCATCCAACAGCTTGAGCGCGTCGTTGAGGCCGAGGCACCCCGACCCCGCACGGCCGGCGATGATGCGCTACAGCTCCAAGCACCGGTCGAGGGGGACGCTCGCGAGGCACGACATGCTGACGGAGTCAGGGCCCGCGCGCGCGGCCACTGTCCCAGCGCGGAGAGGCCCAGACGGCTTGCGCGGGGGCCAGCGTCCGCTGCCGGGAATCGATGAAGCATAGCAGCTTACGTAAGGTGGGCGGAGCCCCGAGTGCTGCGACTTGGAGGAACGCGGCGTGGCGGCGGCGCCGTGGGGGCTCGCGGTTAGGCGGCGGGCGCAGGTGCAGCCGTGCCTGTGGACGCGGGGACGCGCGGGTTGGGCGACGGCAAGCTTTGACCTTTGAGTGCTTCTGTTTCTGTCGTGTGCTGTTTCTTTTTGTTTCTTTTTTTAACTCATTATTACTTCACATGACACGTACGAACATTGTACTGCGATATAAAGCAATGGAAATCGATTAAATAAAGACTTTTTGCTGAGAAGCAAGATTCAAAAGTAGGGTATTTTGCTCAAAAAGCAAATATCTTTTGAAGTTCTGTTTTATTAAAAATGAACTTACTCCCTTATTGAGAGAAATCGAACATTTCTAACCTTAACTAGGTATCTATCTAAAAATATTAATATTTTGGTGCGTAATTAGTATTATTAGATTAGATTAGATGAATTGCTAAATATATTTTATAATAAATTTATTAAAAATATAATGTTGTTAATATTTTCTATAAACCTTATCAAAAAATTTGACAAGATTCTCTTTTAAAATTTGACAACTTCAAACAATTTTTTTAAAAGATGACTTAGAACTTGAAACAAGGAAAGTAATAATAAGCACTTGCACACATGACAAATGATCAAAGCATGAGAGCCGGTGCCTGCGCACTAAGGGTATGTTCTGTTGACCTGTGATTTTTGGAAAAGCTGTTGTCGGCTATGGAAAAGTAGCTGCGAGAAAGCAGTTGTGGGTAAAATAACTCTTATGCATGGCGCGTGGTAGCTCACTCCTTGCTCAGTTGCTTTTGGCATTGGTCTCCTGCATAGTGGTGGATCCAGGATGAGCAAGGGGGGGGGGGGGGGGGGGGGAGGGCCTAACTAATAGAGATTTTAGGCTCAAGCTGAAGATTAATGGTGGATTTAGGGCTAAACTACAGTAATCTAAAGAGAAAATCAGGCTGGGGGGGCTTGGATCCGCCGAGGAACGAGTTTGTCACATTGGCGTCTGTGCAGTAGAGGCAGGGATGCTGCTCGAATCCCTGCTCTCGCAACATCTTGGTGGCGCGGTGCACCAGCTCTCCAGCTCCCGGTTGCTCATTGGAGCCGGGTGCGCATCTAGCACGGACTGAGATGTTGTGCCTTTATGTCTAAATTTTACAGCAGGCGCGTCTAAACACGATACTTATACTATTATGGTTTTTTGAAATACAAAATCTGGAGAGACCTCCTATTCTAAATAAAAATGAAAAATTAAAGCATGTGCCATGCATGTTCTAAAAAAAGAAAAATAAGGACAATAAAATAGAATTCTTTCTTTTTAAATCGTTTGTGCCTAGAAAATCTATGGGATATTAAGAGCTATTAAAAGCCTCTAATCCCCTCAAAAAGAAATATAAAGTCTCTAATCTTAGTTCAAGTTTTCTTTTATTAATCATACTATATACAATGTTCCAACTGAATATATAACAATAATAATAATAACAAAGAGATTTAGATAAAGAAGAAAAAATAAAATGGAAAGTAAAACTACATAATGGCAATTGAAATATGAAATTTTACATTAATGTTAAAACTTACAAAATATAAGTGTGAAATAAACATGATACATGATGATAGTGCCAAAATGAAATATTACATTATTAATGATCCAACTTAGAAAAGATACTAAAAAAACACCCCGCAGCGAAACAGGCATTTTAAGTACAGTAGTAACGATGATAAGCACACGCACAAGTGACAGGAACAATAATCAATCATGAGAGCGTGGGCATGGCGGCTTCCTCCTTCTCCTTGCTCAGTTGCACGATCTTGGCCTTCTGCTGGCCAGGAACGGCGCGTCGGCGTTGGCGTCGCTGTAGTAGAGGCAGGGGTGCTGTGAGAACCTCCCCTTGCGGAGCACCTCCCTGGAGCGGCGCAGCAACTCCCGGTTGCTCATCGGCGCCGGGTGCGCCGCCAGCACGGTTTGCAGCGAGTCGGTGAAAGCCCCACACGGCGGCTTGTTGCCGTGCGCCGGCACGTCCGCTGACGTCTCGTCCTTCTGGGACCCGCTCAGCAGGATCCCGGCGTGGGCGCGCGCGGCGTGGCTACCGCGGATAACGCTGCTGCCGTTGCCGTGGTGGAGGCGGTTGTGGTGGTGGAACTTGGCGCTGGCGTCGTCGCCGAATAGCGCCACGAGGTGGACGCCGACGTCGTGGGACGTGTCCATGCCTGACGCGGCCGACAGGTGGGCGAGCACCGTGGCATACGGGATGAACCGGCCGGCGGGTGCTCCAGCGCGGAGGTGAGCGGCGGCGCTAGGGCCGATCTGCTCCTTCTCCTGGTCGAAGAGGCCGCACTACAAAATGACACCCCTTTTGCAACGCATATATGTGTTGCTAAAAGTCCATATATGCGTTGCTAAGGTCTATACCAACGTATAATTATGTGTTGCTAAAAGTGGCGTTGCAAGGGTATATTGCAACACTTACTTATGCGTTGGTAACAATTGTATATAAGCGTTGTAAAGTAGCAACAGATATTATGAGCTTTGGCAACACTTATTTATGCTAAGCTAGGAATAATAAATCATCTGACGAAAATTGATATTGGAAATTATTTTAATTTGGAACGCAATTAAAAAATTAGAGATCATCTCACACACGAGAAATAGAAACACATCCATATATTAAGAAGCAATTGGTTGCATTACAATACGTGCCATCAGAAAATCCTCCATTACAATGAGTGCCAAGTAAAAATTTCAAGGCATACTTTTTTGTCCACAACATTCGTATGGAAAAAAATCAAAACAAAAAGAAGCCATATCTACAATGCCACCAACGTTCCATTCATCATGAGTTCCCATTTCATCAATCCTGAAAGGAAAAAAGATAGAAAACTACAGTAACTATACAAGCATTTGGGAATACACAGCTGGACAACATTCATGCTATATCTTATAAGCTACGAATTAAGGAAAGTAGAATGCAAAATTTAAAAAAAGCGAGCTTATATTCTAGCAGAATGACGACGTACTTAGGTGACCTTGCTATGAACACTTCTTAGATCTTATTCTGCAATGACAATTTAGAAGACTCTGTCATCCCCCTGAATCAGTATTACAATAACAAACATCTAAAGTTCATATATTTGAATCAGAACAACCATATGCACAAGAGAGAAATAGTACCCAAACATTAAAGCTGTAGTTGTGTGAAGTATATATGTAAGCTGGGAGGTCAACAGATCCATAGGGTTTTTCTGCTCCCGATCATTTTCGTAAAGTTTAGAATACATGATGCATCTTCGTGAGTTACTCTCTGCTACAGAAAAGTTATTTTATGCCTGCATTATTAAAAAAAAGATGGTGTTTTCAAATCACAAATGGTTATACACAAACATATGAAACTGAATAAATCAAAACTGCAATTGATGAAAATGGCAGAATGAAGTGAAACAGCAGAATGTCTATAGTCCAATAAAAATACCTCGGATTCCCGTGCTTGGGGCAGCTTCATTGGATGTGATCACAGACAAGCAGCAGTGGGCATTTAGGAGGTGTTGATGCTTGTATAGGAGGGAGAGAACACTAACCTTTGTCAGGTCCTGTCGCCGCCTGCAACATGATCGAATAACTGTATCAGTCTCAACATAACTAAGAATTGTTAAATGCAGAACCCAGGCCATGTCAGCGATTAGAAAGAAATATTATGTTGCCCCTCTGAATCAACACTGCTGGGCGAACAACCAATAACTGACTGTATTGATCCCCTTTGCAACTCCGTCCTGATGAAAAATTGAATCACATATGAAACATAACCAATATTAACAAAATTAATTAAAACAATGGTTAGAGCAAATTTAGGATACGGGAGTCATCCAAATCACATATGTAAATGTAACAATTCATGAACCATCAGTATAGAAAATAGTAGATTCTCAAAGTAGGAAAATTATAGAATTAAATCCAATAAATAAGAGATTTACTCAATTTCTTTCAACCTGGAACGTTCAGTGGTGATTGGGGATCGGTCCTAGGCATGAGAAAATAGAGATTGGGGTCGGACCTGCACATCAAAAGAGTGCTGGAAACCTAGAGTCCAGAGGATTGGGGATTGAACATGGACATCAGAAAAAAAAGATGTGATTGGGAATCCAACCTAAACAACAGAAGACATAGGTGATTGCGGATCCGAACCTGACATCAGAAGAGAAACGTGATTGGGATCCGAGACGGATTGGTTGAGCCCTCAATCTGCGGTTGGCCAGGGTCAACGTCGTCGCATCACCGGAGAAAGCGGCGTACTGGATCATGGGCGCACCTACGCTCGCCGCTGAAACGACCCGTGAGGATGCCGAACTCACTGTGTTGCAGCCTCCATCTCGCTGGACCACGCCTCTGCCCTGCCGCACCGCGTTGTCCACCCAAGTGCTCAACGCCAATCTCCATGGCTGCCTCTCCAAGCGCTTGATGGAGATTAGATGCAGTTAGATGTAGAAGAAAGAAAAGGAGACGGAGACGAGATCACAAGAAGTTTGGAAACTGACGGTGGTTTATGGCCAGAGGGCCAACCCGTCGCGTGCGAAACGGAGAGATGGGGTGCGGGCTGGCCCTGTATCGCTACGACACATCTTTAGTAGCATTGTTACACATCCGTTTTAATATGGGCGTTTGTTTTGTAGTGCCGCCGCTGAAGCACGAGTCCGCCACCATGGTGAAGGTGTCGCCCCGCGGCACCTTGTTCACGATCTCCTGTAAGTCCACGTCTGCATGCGTGGCGTGCGTGCATGTCAGTCAACGAACTCAGAAGGTCAGGTCTGCTCAGGAACGAACGACGACGGACCTGTGATGAGGTTGAAGTCGCTGGGCACGGTGGCATCTTTGCCGCGGACGGGATTGTCCTCGGTGCCGTGGCCGCTGAAGTGGAAGAAGAGCACGTCCCCGGGCGCTGCGCGCTTCACCATGTCGGCCACCACGCGCTTGACGGTGGCGCCGGTCGGCAGCTCGCCGGTGCCGCTCTTGTGGTCGTCGGTGAGCATGGTGATGTCGCCGGGCGCGAAGCCGAAGCGGTCGAGGAGGATGGCGCGCATGGCGTGGACGTCGTTGATGCAGCCCTGCAGGTCGTTCCCCGTGCCGGCGTAGTTGCACCCCACAAGGACGGCCAGCATCTTCTTCGTCTTCACAGCACGTGTTTCCATTTCCATTGTTGTCTTCTTCGTCTAGCTCTAGCTCTTGCTCTGGTGCGTGCTTCAGTGAGAGATGAGATATCGATCTCTGCTTCCGTGTTATATATAGCTAGGCTGCGTCCGTGATCACCATTGTTCATTGCTTCAGTACGCGTGTTGACTTGGCTTGGTTCATCTGTTGCTTGCTTGCCTTGCGTTGTGATGCAAGCTAATTAATAAAGAACTATGTGCCTTTGGGCTTTTGGAGTAAATTAACACTACCGAAAATGCCAACTTTGTTGACGCCTTAAACCTTTTCCGACGGCCAAGGAATAAGCCGTCGGCAAAGACACCTCTTTGCCGACGGCCAGGTCACTCCGTCGGCACAGAAGTCTTTGCCCACGGCCGTGCCGTCAGCAAAGACAAGCCGTCGGCAAAGGCAATCTTTGCCGACAGCCGGGCCATCGGCAAAACTTAGCCGTCGGCAAAGAAAACCTTTGCCGACAGCCGGGCCGTCGGCAAAACACAGCCGTCGGCAAAGGTGGCCCAGGCCAAACGGTAGCCGACGCCGTCCACTTTGCCGAGAGCTGTACCTTCAGGCTGTCGGCAAAGGCCTAGCCGTCGGCAAAGCACCGCCACGTGGCTGCCGCACAGCCTGCCACGTCCACCGCCTTTGCCGACGGCCACGTGGCCAGGCCGTCGGCAAAGGGGCTTTGCCGAGGGCCATCCCTAGGCCCTCGGCAAAGAATTTTTTTGGTTTTTTTCTTCCCAAATTTTTTCTGGTGCCTTCCTACACCAAATACAACCCAACTTCAAAAGTTGGGCAAATTTTGAGTTTTTTTGCTATATTTCGTTACTTATTTTTGTTTCTTTGAATTTTTTGGCAACTCCAAGTTTGAATTACAGATACATGAAATAATATAATTTGTTGATTCAAAAAAGTATATTTATGATGTTCGGAGCATGTTGAGGCTGTATCCAGGGCCTCGCATCAAATTATGATCATGTTGGTGTCGTAACATGACGAGTTACGTACGTGAAAAGTGTTTTTTTTATATATAAAATCCAAACGAAGTCCGAAAATTACAAAACTTAACGAGGTGTCATGTTGTCGCATGTGGAGACTATGATAAAAATTTGAAAATGTTTGGAGCAAGTTACGATGTCGGATGTCTAAAACTCAGACATCTCACATGCGATCACCAACGCGGGTCACCAACGCGGAGCCCGTGGCCGCAGCCGTCGAGGACGAGGCGGTCGTCGGTGAGGAGCTTGACATGGAGAGGAGCACCCATCGTCGCACGTCGTCGAGGAGGCTGTTCCAGGACGCCTGTTGATGCAAAAAGGCGTTAGATCTGCAAACACACCGGGCTAATACCCTGGTTCGATATCAAAGCGTGCCAGTCGATTTGACCAGTTAATCGACAAGGATGATAAATTTGAATAAGATCCGAACGAGACGACAGCGATACGCCCAGACGTCAAAGCTCAGACGATATTCGATAACTGTTGAACAGATCAGACGAGACGACAGCGATACGCCCTGACATCAAAGCCTGAATCGTGCTCGGTAGACGCGGAACTTGCAAGGTCGCCGGAGATCAAGTTGATGCAGCCCGCCGATTCTTAAAAGAACTCATTGAAAAGGAAAAGATACTGGTGACGAAGTCGTCGAAAAGTAGATTGCTTGAAAAGTAGATAAAAGTAATAGGTTTGTTGTATTTGATTGTCCTTCCTTTACATTGTCTCTCGGTACATATTTATACCCTAGTACTATGAGTCCTAAACAGACACGACGAAGTATTACCTAAACAAGTCTTATTTTTAAGAAATAATAAAAACGACTCGTACCAAGGTCGGACTCAAAAAAAGACTATTAAAATAATGGCATAAATATTGCCAGTTTCCTTATCCATTGCTCTACGATGAAACCTCTATCGGCACGCTCCTCATTGCTGTAGATTCCATCGGCAACCCATTGATAATGACTCAGACATGCTTTCCACGTCCTTCAACTCTGCTTTCCATCGGCAACCATGCCTCTCTCTCCATCGGCAACAGCCCTCTGGCTTCATCGGCAACAGCCCTCTGGCTTCATCGGCAATGTACGAGATCAACATGTCCTTTATCGGCAATTATCCATCGGTAACTCAGAAGCAATGCTGGAGAAGAACCACTCCCTTGCCGATCGGCACAGTTTTCGGTCTATATTGACACGTGTCAAAAAACGGTGTCAACACATGCCCCCCAATTTCGGAGTATAGAATACTTCATGCGCCGAAATTTCCCCCAGGTCATAATTGCCCAAACTGTTTGAACTTCTCCTCGAGAGTTGCGCGCGTGGTAGTGGAGATCCTGTACCACCAGGCCCATATAATGCCTTCTCCGCTGCGGCCCATTTTTCCTCTGCGATTCAAACCCTAGCTTTTCTCTCTCCAGCGGCGACATCAACAGGCGATCCTTCGACGAACTCGATCATCGGCACTCTTGACGGTGACCCTTAGCCTCCATTAGCGTTCTTTGCCTTCTCCATCTCTGTCGCGGCCATGGCTGTCCGTTTTGACGTCCCCAAGGTTAGTCTTTTTCTTTTGCCTGTTCTCTGACACGTCGTTTCTCCTTCTCTGCGCAGTTCATGATTCTTCCTTGTTCCCAATCTTTAATCTCAGGAACTTTGCAATAATCTTCTTATTCCAACGCATCAGAATCACTTTATCTGCCTAGGCCCAATGGGAAATCCAGACCCAACCGACATCATAAACGCAGAAACCAATCGAATCCCCTTCAGAACTCAGAATTTTGACTTGGGTTTCTAGACTGATACCTTCCGTTCCTGGCCAAAAACCACCAAGGGATGGAAAGATTGGTATTTGAGGGTCGCTAGACCAATGGAGCTATATTGGGTGGAACGCAAATTAGAACAATGCATCAGAATATCTATTGCCGATATGGAGAGGAACGAGTCCTTGTTAATTGCCGCTTCCTATTTCTGGTCGGATACCCTGAATGCCTTTATCTTTAGACATGGGCCAGCTTCTCCTACACTCGCCGATGTGTACATGCTCACTGGCTTGGACATCTCTTCTGCCGATGACAACTCACTGTTCCAGCGAAAACCTGAGCATCGGCTGACCACCAGGAACATTGGCGGCTGGACTGGCTATATCAACGAGTATAAGAAATCTGGTTCAGTCAGTCACAGGGAACATTCAGCCTTTTTGAATATGTGGCTTGAAAAGTTTATTTTCTATGGCAGAACAGTTGGACCGACCAACATGCACCTTCCTGCAGCAGAACTATTGGCTAGTGGCGTCAAACTCCCACTGGGTCGATACCTTCTTGGCTCAGTCTACCATCTCCTCCACCAAGTATCACAAAGGCTGCTGCAAGGTAAATCTATCAGCAACCTGGGGGGTCCCTGGTGGTTCATCAACATGTGGTTGAATGCCCACATGCATAAGTATTTCCACATTGACCTGTTCGCCCAGCAATTCCCTCGAAGTCTTCCTGAAGATTATCAACTTGGGGAAGAAGAATCGGCAACGCGCCCCCTATCAACTTTGGAGAGGCACTGGCAGTACTACCAGGGGCAGAGGCCAACAGAATCCAGATCGGCAATCTCTTCCACAGCCTCTACATCGGCATCCCCTCTGAGCTTCGGGCCTGGGTCCCGTATGTTGATGAAGCAGCAAGATTCCCTCTTTCCTTTAATCTTACCGATGAGGCCCTGAACCAGGACGCCGACATTCTTAGGTCAATAATCATTCCTCGTGCTATCCCGGTCAACATTTTTGGAAGCGGGAAGAATATTAATCCCACATACGAGTTCTATTATCCATCGGCAGCAGCAAGACAACTAGCTTTTGGACAACTGCCCATCAACCTATGTTTTGCCGATGTGATTAAACCGAGAGAGGCTATTGCAAGCCGTGTGGATTGGCACAAGATTGTCACTCTCCTTCCTGATGCCGATACTTCAAACGTCGATCTAACTGATTGGGTACCGGCTTCTTTTGTCACCGAGTCCTTCAAGTTATGGTGGCAAGAATGGAAGGAGCAGTTATTTTTTGCCTCTCCTCATTTTTACTGGAACCTCATTGATCTCGATCACGCCATCCCTGCCGATGCAGTAAGTCTAACCCTCTGTACTTCTTTCAACTCCCCTTTTAATCCATCAGCAACTGACCCTTTTTTCAACAGGTTGATGACCCAGTTCCAACATTGAGTAAGAGTGGCAAGGTCCTACGGCTGCAGCCGATTTCCCTGGTATCCATCATCGGCCACAAGGCTCCCTCGCTAGATGCTCCAGTGGGCCACGGTCGTACCAAGAGGAGCACCAAATCAGTCACATTTTTGGCACAGTCAGCTCAAGGTAACCACCTCACTTTCTTTTGCAGATGCCGATTGCTGTGACTTACCGATTTCATACTTCAGGGCGCGAGTTCTACACCTTTAGAGTCTTCATCGGCAATTCGCCCTTCATCTCCTCCTGCAGCGCCTTCATCTCCCCACCTTGTTGTCCTTGTCGACTCTCTAGAGGTATTCTTTATTCAAACCTTAATTATGGGATCGGCACTTTTACTCATCTGTCTTTTTTGCAGCACCAAGTGATTGCATCGGCAACCGTCCCAAGTGTACCGATTCCTCAGCCATCCGTTGCCAATGCCCCTCAGCCGTCCGACGCCGACATCGTACAGCACAAGCGTAAGGCTTCACCAGGCGAAGAATCACAACCCAAGCGGGCAAGACTTACACCACCTCCGTCGGCATCCTTGCCTTGCCCAGCATCGCCTGACGTATCTGTGCAAACTTCTCCATCAGCGACTGTTCCTCCATCGGCCACTGTACCCGTACAAGAATCTTCATCGGCACCGGTGTTGCAGCAGCCACCAACTGAGGTACCAACACAAGGAATGTCATCGGCAATTGTACCTGAGGTTGCTTCTTCGAGCCAAAGGCGAGAGATTGCCTTGAAACAGGTGCGTTAACTCCCTTGGATAACCTTTAACACTTTAGGCTCTTCTGCTGACATTATCTTTTCCTTTTAGGAGCAAGATTCCCCAGATAGCCTATTCTCCTTCTCTATCAGTGGGATTGTTCCTGATGATGAAGACTCTGAAGAAAGCTCTGCTCCAGCCCTTGGAGTTCTATCACCTGAGACCAAGTCAAAGCTGGAGACGCTGTTATCATTGCTGCAACAGGAGACCTCTCTACTGATCCAAGATTCTGACTCTGCAAGAGCAACTTTTAAAGGAATTCGAGATCATATTCCTGCCGATGTTGAGGAAGCACTTTTCCAGGCTGCTCATCTGGAGAGCCGGCAGTTGCAGTATCAAAGGGCTGCCCAGCGGATTGCCGATAGAGCCACTCAGGCACAACTCCAAGAGGACATGTTGAAGCATAAGCAACTTGCCGATGAGAAGCACAAGGACATCGGTAAGCTAGAAGCCTCTCGTGCAGATTTGGAGGACAAGATTGCTCAGCTATCGGCAAGAAGAGAATCCCTGCTAGCAGAGCTGAGACAGGTTGAAGGAGCCTTGGACGCAGCAAATCATGAGAAGGCCCAAATGCCCGAAGCTGTCAAGACTCTTCAGCAAGAAAGGGACAACCAAGTCCTCAAGACGCTGGCGCTCAAGAAGAAGATTAGACCAGTTGAAGGCAGTGCCGATGAAGATGAACAGATACTGGAGGAAGCTGACCAAGTTCGCCTGCGTGCGATATCAACTATCCATTCACTGTTGAACTTGTAAACTTCCCTTTTCATCGGCTATGTAATGAATCGGTAATCTGTAAAACTTCACATTAATGTAGTACCGATACATTCTTTTTTTGAACAAGCACTTTATCTATATATATGTATTTTATTAGCAAGTGCTGAGAATCTCATCGGCAATAGAAAAACCATGTTGATATGTGCCGATGGACCTTCACTTTTGCGCTTCAGCTGTCATTCTTGAGTTTCTGCTCCATGGGAACTTTCCTCTTTGTGCTCACGTTGCATTTTCCTCTTTTGAGTCTTTGTTAGACCTTTAGGGCACCATTGAGGAAGCTTCGTCTTTCAGACAGGTTGGTAAATTTTTGCACTTGAACCTGGGCAATTTGTATCGGGATCCCTGCAGAGTATCGTTTCAGGGACTCCTGCATTGGTCATCTCTTCAAGCTCCTTTTGATTCATCAGCAAACAGTCAGCACGCCTGCCCAGCCTTCCATGTACACTGGTCCTGCCCCCCAGCCGATCATGTACCAATACCCCTTCTCTTATCGGCTTACCGATGTATCTGCTCCGATCACCATAGCGCAGCCTTCTTTCTGCCCGATCGGTTCGATCATAACCATTGCACTCGGGGCAACTATCAACAGTAGGCAATCTAATGCCTTCTTCCCAACAATAGATGAAGAAGGGGCATCTCCAATGGTCTTTGTGCCGATGCCATGCTTCCCAATGCAACTCCTCTTGCCGATGCCGATAGCGGTTACTTGGAATTCTATACGGAGCTGGTCTAGGAGGCCTTCTTGAACTACTGTTTTCTTCAACTATCCCTTTTCCCTTCAAGTCATCGGTAGTTGCTTGATCTCTAGGGCCCGCCGATGCTTTCTTGTTTACCGATATCAGCACTTTGGTCTTGTTTACAGCCTCCACTATGTTTGCTGGGAAAGGATGCTGATCAATCTTCATCGACCTTTGAGCTTTAGAATTGTCAAACTTGATCCTCCCAGATTCAATTGCCGATTGCAACTGCTGCCTGAAAACCTTGCAGTCATTGGTACTGTGCGAAGTTGCATTATGCCATTTGCAGTACCTAATTTTCTTCAGTTCATCTGCCGATGGAATCACATGATTGGGTGATAGCTTGATTTGGCCCTCTTGAAGTAGCAGATCAAATATTCTATCGGCCTTTGTGACATCAAACGTGAATTTCTCTGGCTCTTTTTGACCAAAAGGACACGATAAAGGTTTTTTACCCTTTACCCACTCTGCCAGGCAGATAGTTGGTTCTTCATCTGAATCTGACTCTTCTGCCTCTATGAAGGACACCTTCTTGTTCCAGCTTTTTCTATGCTCTGGAGCTTGAGCTCTTTGATCAGACACCCTCTGCACAATATGACTTAAACTTTCAAACTCCTGAGCATCGTATTTGTCTCTGAGATGCGGCAACAAACCCTGGAAAGCCAAACCAGCTTACTGACGGTCATCAAGCACTAGGCTGTAGCACTTATTCTTCATGTCTCGTACCCTTTGCACAAAATTTTCTACCGATTCGTCGCTTCGCTGTCTTAATTTCATTAAATCGGTAAGCTTCTTTTCATAGACACCGGCAAAGAAGTATTTATGAAATTGTCTTTCCAGATTGGTCCAAGTAAGAATAGAATTTGGTGGTAATGAGATGAACCACGCGAATGCCGATACAGACAAAGAGGACGAGAATAAACGGATCCTCAGCTCATCCCTGTTCGCTGCTTCCCCGCACTGGATAATGAATCGGTTGATGTGCTCCATTGTTGACGTATCATCTTGCCCAGAAAACTTAGTGAAATCTGGCACCTTGTACCGATTCGGGAAAGGAATTGAGTCGTAAGATGAAGGATATGGAGTCCGATAAGAGTAAGTATCGATCTTGGGCTAAATCCCAAATTGTTCTTTCATCACTTCTGCAATCTTATCGATCAAGAGTGCATCCTGATCTTGCCGATGCACTGGCTGGATCTCTACTGGAGGCGTTGGCTGATATGCTTCTACATACCCCTGTGGCACTTGCCTTGGATAAATCGGCATATTCATGGCACCAACCTGCGGATTAAAGTTCATCGGCTGTTTTGCCGATGCTTGTTCCTGGAAAGTTGTCTGTGGACTATACCGTTGAGTCCCTATTGCTTGGTGGCTTGGTTGAATAGCAGGTTGCTGAGTTGGCGCTTGCCCCGACCAATTGAGACTGTAACTCATCGGCACCTGGCTTGCCGATGGCTGACAGCTTGTAGACAATTGATGCTCTTGTATAGACGGATGATAGCCAGCATAATTGCCCTGAATTGCAGGTAACCCAGACTGAGATATGAATGGTGCTACGGGCTGCTCTGCAGTGGAAGCTCTCTGTTGAACTGGTGGAGGATTAGTCAATGGATTCGCATAAAATATCTATTGCGGAGGTGCGTAGAATCCCATTGACAATGGCTGTATAGCAGGAGGTATAGTAGAATAATGCGGCGCTTGAGCCATCGGCTGAATTGGAGTAACCGATGTCATTGGACCCTTCCCTGCTACATCATGCACTTGAGGCAGTCCAGAGTTGGCAGTAGATGGACCTGGAGGCATACCGTATCCCCACCAATTGGCAGCAGTTTGACTATGTTGACCTGAAGGACCTGACATTGCCGATGCCGATAGATCTGTGCTCAACTGAGTACTAGGCCTCTCCTGAGACGTTAGATCTGACCCTATCGGTGTGGCGCCAGTGATGGATGGTCCTGATATAGCTGAAAGAGTAGGCGCTTCCATACTCTCAACGGCTGGAGTTGTCGATGGAGTACTGGTAGATGCCGATCCTGGCTGATGATACGCCGGCCCGACATACCCTGGTGCTTGTCCGTCCCTTAATGTTTGTACAACTGCATTGTAGACAGTATTGGACAGCACGCTGGAGTGGTTGATCAAAGCTTGATTTAATGCAGAATTAACCATCTCCTGTAATTTACCAGGGTTGGAGTCAAAGGTTACCTGCCGAGGCAGCGGCAGATCTTGCTTCTGGATAACCTCTCCTCCCCTATTCATGCTGAAAGACTTCAAGCAGAGCTGCCTGTAATCCTCCATAGCTTTTTCCATGGCTTGCCTCTGATCCTCCTTGAGATCTGATTCTGATATCTCGATGATGTTTTCTGGAGTGATATCAGTAGGATTCTTCATGATAAATCTGTTGATTTGGTCCCACCGGGCGTGCCAAAAGATGTGTTGATGCAAAAAGGCGTTAAATCTGCAAACACACCGGGCTAATACCCTGGTTCGATATCAAAGCGTGCCAGTCGATTTGACCTGTTAATTGACAAGGATGATAAATTTGAATAAGATCCGAACGAGACGACAGCGATACGCCCGGACGTCAAAGCTCAGACGATATTCGATAACTGTTGAACAGATCAGACGAGACGACAGCAATACGCTCGGACGTCAAAGCCTGAATCGTGCTCGGTAGACGCAGAACCTACAAGGTCACCGGAGATCAAGTTGATGCAGCCCGCCGATTCTTGAAAGAACTCGTTGAAAAGGAAAAGATACTGGTGACGAAGTCGTCGAAAAGTAGATTGCTTGAAAAGTAGATAAAAGTAATAGGTTTGTTGTATTTGATTGTCCTTCCTTTACATTGTCTCTGGGTACATATTTATACCCTGGTACTATGAGTCCTAAACAGACACGACAAAGTATTACCTAAACAAGTCTTATTTTTAAGAAATAATAAAAACGACTCGTACCAAGGTCGGACTCAAAAATAGACTATTAAAATAATGGCATAAATATTGCCAGTTTCCTTATCCATTGCTCTACGATGAAACCTCTATCGGCACGCTCCTCATTGCTGTAGATTCCATCGGCAACCCATTGATAATGAGTCAGACATGCTTTCCACGTCCTTCAACTCTGCTTTCCATCGGCAACCATGCCTCTCTCTCCATCGGCAACAGCCCTCTGGCTTCATCGGCAACAGCCCTCTGGCTTCATCGGCAATGTACGAGATCAACATGTCCTTTATCGGCAATTATCCATTGGCAACTCAGAAGCAATGCTGGAGAAGAACCACTCCCTTGCCGATCGGCACAGTTTTTGAACTATATTGACACGTGTCAAAAAACGGTGTCAACAACGCCCAGCAGGGGACGACGACGACGACGACCGGTGACGGTGATGGTGACGGTGACGACGACGACCTCTGCGGAGACGATAGGGGTGACGAGCATACACCAGACGCCTCGACTTCCTCAGCTTTGAGCAAGCCCTACGTGCGTGGGGCCTCGTCACTGCCTGACCCACCGCTCCTCAGCCGTCGCCTGGTGATTCGACCCGTGGGCAAGATGTAAGTAACCATTGTTGATTTCACTTGTTGTTCATATGACATGTTAAAATTCGAACTGCAGACTAATAATTGTTGTTAATGACTCATACAACGGCTGAGAAAAGGTGACTGACAGGAAGAGTTTATGCCATGTCAATGGCATCTAGGGCCTCCTGATTAGAAAGCACTACCCTGGCTTGGTCACCATCGAGGGTAAGCGGATCGTGCCCGACAAATGGGACCACTTCTACAAGGTCAAGGACGAGCATGGCGAAGTCCTTGCTCACAAGATCAAGAGGGAGTTCTAGGTGAGTCTTTGCATCGCATCACATATCTCAATACTACGCATTCATTGGACTTCCTTCAAACAATGAAATGATGTTTGATGTCTGTGTGCAGTTGTACTTCAAGTTGGAGGAGGGGCAGGACGAGCAGTGGGCGGCGCGGCGGTAGGAGGCGGTCTGCCACAACCGTCTCAAGGACATGTACCACAAGGCGTGTCTCCAGGCCATCATCAGCTACTACGCCAACGTGGAGCTCAAGGTGGTGAAGAAGGAGCGAGTCAGGGAGATGATACTGGACAAGGAGACCGACCTCACCGAGGAGCAGTACATGCAGGTAATTAAGTAGGAAACATCCATTATGATTCCTTACGTGACACATTCAATTTATCTTATGGAATATCAAATACTTGAATGTCATGCAGTGGTGTCCGAGCTGGTGCTATAAGTACAAGGACTGCTGGTGCCAAATTATGCGTGGATGGCGTACGGACACGGCGTACGAGAAGCGCAAAGAGCATCGAAAACTTTGCCTGGAAAATCCTCTGGTATCACACCATCAAGGGAACCAGTGCCTCCACAGGTACATGGACACATGGGTATGCTTCTATTGATCCATTTATTATATCTCTCAATTGTCACTACTTGTAACCATGTCTGTGTTTTCCTCACAGAGGGAGACGCATGATGGGCAGGAAATCAACAAGTTCACGGGGTACGCCCTTGCTCACAAGGGCAAAGCGTCAGTGGCGTCCACCGTCTACAGCTCGGAGGACGGGCCCAAGGCCTACACCAACCCAAACGTTTACAGCAAGCTCGCCAAGTACACCGCCGTAGGTCTCGAGCGCCATGGGCCAATGTTCGACCCCACCAGAGCCGACCTGGACACTGACCTCATGATGAGGACGAAAGGAGGGAAGCAACATGGCCGGTACGCTATTGCCGACAGTGCCATCGACTCGTCCTCTATTCAGACACTGAGCCAGATCCAAGAGGCGATGCGGAAAGGGGCGGATCACAAATCCCCATAACGCCTCGGTAGCCGAGCAACGCACAGATGATGACGGCACTTCAGGTAAGTGCAGTTTCATTCGTCGTTCACTCGTTTCACACATGATGTACCTTGCCTTCACATACCATCAACCTTGCAGGTGTAATATTGCAGGCCACGGTTGAAAGGCTGCAAGCCAACCAGGTCACCCAGGAGATGTTGCGTCAGCAGCAGGAGGAGCCCATCAGCAGTAGTTGGCGGCACTTTTGTAGCACTACCAGCGTGCTCTATCGGACCTGACCGGCTACTTTCGGTCCCAGATCCTGGGAACGCAGGAGCCTCCTCCCTCGATCTTCACTCCACCACCACTTCCAGTTCCAGTTCTAGTGTCTGCTCTTGTACATGTTCCGGTGAGTATATTGCCTGTTGCTTTAGCTTGTGCGGGCATCCTGCAGGTACTAATTACATCACTTGGCCTTTGTGCAGGCACCGTCGGCGGGTTCGAACCTGACTCCAGGTGGCAGCCCTCCACTGGGTCCTTCTCCACTGCGTGGCTACCCGTCCTACTACCCCACGCAGTAGTACCTGTGGCCTCCTCCAGCGTCAAGGCAGGGGTACTCCTCGTGGCCGCAGGCGCCGACGCAGCAGGGGCACTCCGGGCAGGCAAGCATTTTTGGACCTACGCAGCAGCAGTGGTACTACGGTACGTCCCCGCAGTCGAGTTGGCCTCCGTATGAGCAAGCTAGGGGCTCTGGGACCCCTGGGGACGACGCACATAGCTAGATGCCTTTACTTCTCGCTTTTGGACATTCATCGATGTGGTTGTTGCACATTGGACATGTTTAGCGTATGTTGGACTTGTATGCATTCTTATGACCATGTTATGTGTATTGTGGAGTTGTATCGATGGATTTGAGGACCTTCATGTATGGATTCATGTTGAAACTAAATTTGATGCTCAAATGTGGTTTATATGTGATGAAATGTGGGCTATATGATATATATATGATGAAATGAGGTATGAATACAAGAAAACAGAAAGAACAAAAAAATTTCCCAGCTTTGCAGACGGCTGGTCCATTTTTCCAGCTCGGCCCAGCTTTGCCGACGGCTGGGCCTGGCCGTCGGTAAAGTGACCAAATATTTGTCGACGGTCGGCCGTCGGCAAAGCCTTTTTTAAACATTTTTTTTAAAAAATAAAAAAATTCACCACGTCACCTACTTTGCCGACGGTCGGACACGTCAGCCGTCGGCAAAGGCCGCCGTTAGCGTGCCACCGCAACAGCTGACGTGGCACCTGTGCCGACGGCTGATGTGGCCGTCGCCAAAGCTTTGCCAACGGTCTGCCACGTGGCCGTCGGCAAAGGTACCTTTGCCAACACTTTCTTTGCCGATGGCCCTTCACCGACGGCCGACGTGGCAGGCCGTCGGCAAAGGCTTTGTCGACGGTAAAAGGACCTTTGCCGACGGCGTCGGGCCGTCGGCAAAGAAGGCGACTCCGGTAGTGTAAAGCAAGCAAACAGCTAGACACTGGACTGGAGGTAGTGTGAAGAGAGCCCTATCCCCAACTCTCACCGGAATTGTTTTATTTTATGGACGAAGGAAATAACTTCATAACTTCAAACACTAAAGCCCCACTAGGCCACTATCGTATTTATTTATAATTTCGTAAGACCAAGTCATCATCAGAGCCCCACCGAGTCTATATGATTTATTTCGTGATCAGCAAGTGCTATTACAAACACCACCATTCTAATTGAGAGTTAGTAGTACAACGTTAGAGCGTGGAAACTTTTGTCCTAATAAATATATAAGCATGCTGGTTTGATTCCTCATGCTGCATGGTTTGATTCCTCATTTCTAATCCCATCCAACCACCAATGGTATTAAGCTACTGCAGTTGTCAATCAGTGACCATATTGCATCAATCCGATTCAACCACCGATGGTATGCACGATACTGCAATTGTGAAGAACTAATCAGGGGAGAACCGATCAATCAATCAAATGAATTGGCAGTATATATAGTTAGTCAACCAATGTATAGAATATGCATCTCATTGCAGCACCGCAACCAGGTATCTCACATGTTATACGTGTGGAGATTAAAAATACTTGCATGGGTAATGAGATGAAAATACTTACATGGTAATTAAGCAAACCATGTGTCGAGATAGAGATGCCAGTCACTTTGGGTTCCAATTCGTGATGTTCTATCAAGTTGACAATCAACAATTTCGATCTGATTTATCTCATTTATGTGTAGGGATCTGATCCAGAATGATTTTGGATGTGTTGATGCAAAATTATATCTGCAAACACACCGGGCTAATACC